>JAPYZN010009528.1:0-10255 GCA_030522865.1 Psyttalia lounsburyi
CATAAAATTTTTATTCTTTACGAAAAAGGTCACTGGGGCTGCGCTCCATTTAAATCCAATCAATTTTAGATCAATCTCAATCCTTAATTCAAGTCGACATTCTAATTTAATTGAATTGCAATCTGTTCAGTGAGGGAATTTTTTTTTTTGAAATTGGGGGGACTCTAAATTTTTTATTAAAATACGAAAAAAATAGGAAATGTCAAATAATGACAATGACTTTTTTTTTTTCAAATACTCAAAAGTCGGAGGAATTCTAGGAATTCATTTGGGTCGTCAATTTTAATTTCCGAGTCGACTGACTCCGATTTAACCAGTTTTTTCATTTTTTTAGGAACCCATAAAATTTTTATTTTTTACGAAAAAGGTCACTGGGGCTGCGCTCCATTTAAATCCAATCAATTTTAGATCAATCTCAATCCTTAATTCAAGTCGACACTCTAATTTAATTGAATTCAAGTCGACACTCTAATTTAATTGAATTGCAATTTGTTCAGCAACAGAATTTTTTTGTTTTAAATTGGGGGACTCCAAATTTTTTACTAAAATACGAAAAAAAAAATCCAAAATAATAATAATGACTTATTATTTTGTTGAAATGATAAAAAAAATTGCGAGATGTTATCTGGGTCGTCAATTTTAATTTTCCGAAATGCAGCAAAATATTCCGCACTGGGTGCATATTCTCGAGACACATGTTATGGATTATTAATTTCTCAAGTACACGAGGAAATGCACACGTTGACAGTGTCTGAAGTATGCCACGTTGGCTGGATATTTGCGACTGCAATGTGCTAACCCCAGAATCTGCCAACCTCATCGTGCATTATAAATTCCAGTCATTTTTTCCGGTCCCTCAACTCTTTTTCATCTTCAAATGTCATAAATGTTGCGAATTTTCCTTAAATCGAGCCGAGGCCATCCGCCATTTTTGCGGGGATTTTCGTTTTAAATCGCAAGGGGACTGCACAAAAAATTAATTAACTACTGAATTAACGATTTGAACTGAAAATTAACATTGAAAAAATTAATTTACTGCGCGTGGGTCCCCAGGGAAATAAATAAATCTGAAAATAATCTTCTCTCGCTCGTGAATTGATCTCACCGAGTGAGGCGAAATTGTTTAATTCTCCGATTGTTTAAATAATAGAACTCCGTCTATTTTTAACATCCAATTTTCCCTGTTGCAAATGAGCATCTCTCTCGTCGCGGTGCATCAGATTGATGATCAATAATATATTCAAAGCGTCTGTAAAATTTAATCTCAAGTCATTCCGCGAAATGTCTTCCGTTCCAGAATCGAAAATCCATGAAATTAAGTATATTTCCCTTTTTAAATCGATAATATTTGCGCCTGCTACGGGTCGCAAGTTGTCGCGCAATTCTCGATATATTCGCAAATTTATTTTCAATACTCTCCTGATTTTTTTAGATTACAAAACAAAATAAAAAATCAATTACTCTCAAAATAATCTCTTGTAGTGAGAAAAAATTTAAATTCCGCGAAAAATATTTTATTGTCGAAATTATAATAATTTATATAATTAGTTATACAGTATTGTACGTAATATAATATTATATTAATTGTGTAATATATAATATAGTTTATATTTTTTTTAATAAAAAAAAACTTAACTAAACATTATTTTGGTGAATTGAAATTTTTACGTCGGGCTTTGTGAGTGATTTTGAAAAAAATATAACTCGATAAATATAGATTTTAGCGAATAACTGCAGAAATACTTTTTTATTGACAATTAGTGTAAATTGTTGGGAAAAAAAAATCAAGTCAAAAAATTTAAATTTACTAGTGATTTATTGCTAAACAAATGAAAAAGTCGACAGAAAACGAAAACTTATCTCTCAAAAAATTTAATATAATAATATTTATAATTACATAATATATTATATTTATTATCATCGCATTATATAATTAATTATATACCAACCTAATCAATATCGTATAATACACAATTAAAATGAAATAATTAATATTATTGTAGTTTATTGGTTCCCCTAAGGGTTTCAAGAACTTCCGTTTCCTTTACACTACTATTACATTCTTGCCTTAATTCTAATAAATCTCCAATCTCCTTTCCTTAATGAAATAATTAATAGTAATTGACGTTCTCAGTGTGAAAATAATTAAAATAGGGTGAAATTTGGCTCAAATGAATAATCCATGGGGTGCAATAACCCAGTGTCACAATCACAAACCCATAAAATTAAAATGCCAAATGTCCACGAAGCAGCTGATGGTTATACCCAGAGAAGAGGCAGTTGATGTCTACGGGTCGACACTGGCATTATGAAACTTTGTACCCAGATATAGAGTTACGTACTTGCCATATACAACGGCGTTAAGGCAAAACGGAATAACGGATATATTCAACGTCAAAGCAGTAATAACTTGGAAGTACTTGAAGCTAGTGTGGTACGACGCACATAGACCGAGTTATTGCGTCTGGTAGCCCGCTGTTACATGCACGTATAAATACATTATGCTGAGAAGGTGGAGTGAGAGATGAGAACGTGAGGAGAAAAATGCAACTTTTTTTTTTTAATATAATATTATGTGCCAGTGCTTGAGTATTTTTTTTTTTCCCCCTCACGAGACTTATTTTTTTTTTACGATTTTTCGAGGGCCCAGAGAACACTCGATTCACCGGCTTTCCATCGGATTATTGTCTCGCTCGAGTGGTAATAATTTAATTTGACAATATAAATAAATTAGAGTGGCTGGGGGAAAAAAATTTAATTCAGTAAAAAATATAATACGACGCGTGCCAGTGTCTCTGGCACTTGTTGTTAACGAGACTTATTTTTTTTTACGATCAACTGGGATCCTAAAAAAATCATTTAATGCGCTCACTTCACTCCTGATAATCGTCCCTCTCGAGCGGGAAAATCGTCGAGCGATGAATTGCGAAATGTGATAATAATAATTTAATGGTCTCGCGAATTGTCGCTATTTTAACAGCGTCTCAGTGTCACATTTGTTTGGAATATTAGAGTGTTAGTGCGACAGGTGAGGCTCTGTTGTCAGTGATTGGAGGGAGAGTGAGTCATTCCATGATTAACGAGGCTAAATGGAACTATAAAGATTGCCCGGACGATAGTTTGGATATTTTTCTATTGTTCATTGTGTGCGCATTTTCCACGTTAAATAATTTTTTCGCCAACCGAGCGACAGAAACTCGGACTTTTCAATTCTGCAAAAAAATATTTCATCCTCGAAAATTACAATTATTTATATAATTAATTATATAATATTATATCTGATATAATATATCATATTATATCAATTGTCTAGTATAGAATATAATTTATAATTTTTTAAAATGCCAGAAAAAATTTGCGCTGCATCAGATTGCGAAGATAATCCATCAGATGAGGAGTACGAGGTACAACAATTGAAGTCAATTTTAACGTGTCGATTTACCCAGGGACAGATGACGAGGGTCAGTTGATTGGAGTCAATCATTTCCACTTGATGTACAGCTCAGGATATTTTTATTTTTACATCCAACGCCCGCCACACGTACGACGTAGAATAACGCTCAGGGAGGGCGGGGGTCCCCACGTGAAAATTGTATTAAATAATTTATCATTATTCTCGTGCTAAAGACAATGGACAGCCGTCGAGTGTTGTGCGTGAATTATTCATCTCAATGAGGGAATATTTTCATTACTTGCCTGGCAGGAAGCGGTAATTAGTTTTACGAAAGACTTGGACTGGGAGTGACGCTTGTGATGAAGAGAAAAGAGGGAATGGTAATGTCGTATTTTCTAGATGAGACATCTGTCATTCATGTTGCATTTTAATTAAGCTGGATTAGAGTTTTAATAACGTGTTTTATGAGGAAAATGCTCGGGCCGATGTCGACATAATTTTGTTGGAAATGGAGGAGCGTGATTTTTACGGGATTTGGTATGTCTGGTGAAGTTGACGGTTTCAGGAAAATTTATGGAGATTTGTTGGCTATTGGATTGTTAATTTTTTTTTAGGGGCTTGAAGAGATGAGTGGAGAGCAATTGTTAATTTTTCAGCGATTGTGGGCTCATCTGTGAAGTATCTTTTAACGATTTTTGACAAACCGACACGTCCTTCGATTTTACGCTAGACCAACATAAGTACTGGGGCAAAACGGGTGGCCTTGGAGAATCTCCTCGGGGATATCCTTGTCTATGTAAGAAATGATTATCACGAGAGCCCGAGCAAAATAAAACCTGAAATTGATGCGATGATTTCGTCCTTCAACGAATTTGGGATTTTTCGCTGAAGCGAAGTTTACGAGTTTACGGATATTTATGGAGATTTGTTGGCTATTGGATTGGTAATTTGTTTTTTGGGTTTGAAGAGACAAATGGAGAGCAATTGTTCACTTTTCATCAACTGTAGGCTCATGTCTGAGGAATCTTTTACCGATTTTTGAAGAACGAACGCATCCTTCAACTTTACGCTAGACCAACTTCACTACTGGGGCAAAACGGGTGGCGTTGGAGAATCTCCTCGGAGATATCCTTGTCGATGTAAGAAATGATTATCACGAGAGCCCGAGCAAAATAAAACCCGAAATTGCTGCGATGATTTCATCCTTCAACGCATTTGGGATTTTTCGCTCTCTCGAAAGTTTGAGGTTTCTGACGCCGTTATGAAGACGGTACAAGAAAACGACGTAATTATTCTGCTTATCTGTAGACAATTAAATTCGGAATATCACAAGAGGTCGTCGACCTCGTTAACTCAACGAGATCCAGATATTTTTAAGAATCTAAAGTTCCACTTTCGGCAGCGAGCAAGACGACGGAAATGATATATTCATATTCTCTGATACCGTAAAAAAGTGTGACCTTTTACTAAAAAAAGAAAAACATTATCTCAACATCCATTTTCCAATTTCCCCCGATGCTCTTCCACAAGCCCCTCTAGAATGAAATATTTATTTAACCCAACAGTAGCTGGAGACGATCTACTCTCTAATCCTCTTACTGGTTTTGCCACTCAACGACATCGTATTGATTTCAAGTTTTTTTTTTTAGCTTTAATACTGAAACTGTTTTGCGATCTAAATACGTAGAAAGAGGTGTCCGTGCTTGTTACAGTCTCGATACCAGTAAAATCCGAGTGCGATAGAGGGAGAGGGGGAGGTGGCTGAGAGGGAGAGACGATGAGAAGGGTTGGTTTATGGCTTCTCGAGTGGCGGTAATTGAATTGTCTTCCGGCCGACCAAGCATTTCCGCATAATTCTTGCACCCACAACGGCGACAAGGAGCTTCGAGCGTAATTCTTAAAGTACGATTCAACCCCCTACCCTCATCCCCCCCCCCCCCGCCCCCCCCCCCCCCCCCCCCCCCCCACCCCTCTCAAAACCTCTAAACCTGGGTAACACTTTTCTCTGTACACTCTGGCTTTCCCCCTCGCGCACTCTATTTCCGGTTTTTCTGCGAATCTTGACATAATTGCGTTCCCCCAACCCCTTCAAGACTCACTCGACGACGACGACGAGGGAAAATATTTTTGTCTCGACAATCTCTCCCGCTTCTGCTGGGTTCCTTATTTAAGAAGAGATGTTACTTTGCTTGTTCCTCGGAGCTTTTTTTACTTTTTTTTTTTTTTTTTTTTTTTTTAGTTTGCTCTTTAAATATTATACGGAGAAGACTGTCGTTTAATTTCACGAGTTTTATGGAGAAGTGGAGGGACGAATCATGCGCAACGTCAACTCCATGAGAATATCCGAGGGGAGATTTTTAGTGCTTTTGTTGGTTGTTGGGGGTGGTTTTTTTTTAGGTGACGGGAGGCTTGAAATGTAAATGTTTTTGTTGGCGATTTTATGGGAAACATTGAATGGACATTGTTCGGGTAAAAATTAGGAGAGGATTCTGGAGTGAATATCAAGAGAGTTTTTTTATTCTTCGTCTGCTCACAATTTGAGCTCAAGTTTTTTAATCTCTCACAAAACAATTAATTGAAAATCCCCCTGTTAATTTTGATATTTCAATAATTAATAGACAGTAGTCGGATTTTTTAAAATAATATATTCCAGGGAATTTTTTTTTCATTTTTTGGTAGATCAGATCTTTCGAGTTTTCGGCACTCAATTTTTCTGAGTCTTTCACCAAATAAATTTAATTAACTATTTCTCGACTAATTTTTTGGATAGATAAATTAATCGAGAGTATTCAGTATAAAAAATCACGAACTTTTTAATAATAATCTAGTCTAGTAGGATTTTATGGTGATTTTTCGTCTGCTCGAGTTCTTCGAGTGGTCGTCGCTCAATTTTTGTGAGTCCCTCACAAAAAAAATTGACTCGACAATTCTTTATGGAATTTAATACAGTTTTTTTTGGAATTCCCTTTGACTTTCTGAGAAATGGATCACCAATTTCTCTGAGGACTTCGACAATCCCCAAAAATCCAAAAAATTATCGATCTCTCTTGCCGCATACGGGGGGGGGGGGGGGGGCTATCCTCCCGGAATCCTGCGGGGGCGGATAAAATTCTCGATCCCCTTTTTCCGCCTCATTAAAAAATCATTCAAAACCTTTGGCTTCCCACGTTCAACTGCTCTCGTCAAGTTCACACCCGCAACCCACTCGTACCTCATATTCCGATTAATCCCTTCACTTCTCCAGTGAAATGTCCGAGAAAAAATCTTTCTGACTAAACATTCCGATATTTTCTCTAATAATCAAAATATATTAATAAAAAAAATTCAGTGAAGACACAAAATTAAAATAAAAAATATTGAAACAATTTCCCTCAAGTGATTAAAAACTCATTAACCCTAAAATTCACAGAAAAATTAATTACGTAAATTTCAAATAATTCACCAAGTTGCTAAATTTAATTGCTAACTTCAAAGAAATATTTAAAAAAATGTAAACAGTAATCACAAAAAAATTAACGCAAAAATTTACAGAAAAATTAATTACGTAAATTTCAAAAAATCAGAAAAAATTGCTAAATTTAATTGCTGACTTAAAAAAAATAATCAAAAAAATGTAAACAACTTGAGTGATCGCCCAACTTAAGTAATCATAAAAAATTACCGGTAAACTTACCAGAAAAATTAATTACGTAAATTAAAAAAAATCAGAAATAATTGCGAAATTTAATTGCTGACTCTAAAGAAATTATTTAATAAAAAATCTAGACAAATGGAGTGATCGTCGAGTGCAGTAACAAAAAATTACAATTGTTGGTAGAAATGAGAGCATCAAAGATCAAGAGGAAGTCAAGCGAAACCGGTTTTCCCGATGAATTATGCGCGTCTCGAGTGTCGGATAAAGCCTTAACCTTCAGAGATTGAATAACAAACGGCGTATAACCAAGAAAAAAAAAAAAAATAATAACAATAGCGTCCCCTTAAAAGCCAAATTTTCCGCAGAGCTAGAGCCACCGCAATGATTTTAAAATCAGCTCTCGACATTCTGTGGTACATGATTAAAAATTTCAATTCATTATTAACTGATTTACAAGCCGAAACGACAGATGAGAGAGCAATTTATACGAGACACAGAGTGGAAAACAATTAGTCTGTCGCTTGTTAGCCGCATAATTGAATTCTCAACATTTGTACATGCATTTGCCATCCTCTTCCACTCATTTCCTTCACCCCAAATCTCTCTTTTTTTTTTCTTTTTTTTTTTTTTTTTTTTTTTTTTTTTTTTTTTTTTTTTTTTTTTTTTTTTTTTTTTTTTTTTTTTCGCGCGATTGAATTCGGTTTTAATTGTTTCCGGCGGACGCCGGCGGTGCCGTTGAAATATTTTTCAGATGTATATGTATAGGATGTGAAATGCGGAGAATCAGAATTAAAGAAAAATCTATGTATTTGGGTTGAATAAAAATATGCGGATAAATCTATTGATGAAATAATTGGAGACGAGTCGCATTATCACCGAGAGTTGAGAAAAAAAAAAATCCATAGGATTATTAAAAAAACCATTGCTTATGATATTGTTAGCGGAGTATATTTACACTATTTTTTCACTCCGAAGTAGAATTAAATAATTAAATACTAGAAACAATTTTTTTTGCAAGTCGCGAAATTATCGGCTGTCATTTTCTCCTGAATTGTCACTCTCTAATTTTTTTTCAGGGACAAAAGTAACGGAAATACAGAGAATTATGGGAAAAATTTGGTTATGAGATTGTCAACAATTGTCAACCAAAAATAGAAACCACTTAGAATTATATAAACAAATTTTTTCCCCAAATTCTCAACGAAAAATTTTTATTTCGATTTTTTCACTTCAAATGAGAATTAAATAATTATAAACTTTAAACAATTATTAATAATTTCTAGGAGCAATTAATTATTAACAATCCACTGATTTTTCTCCCGCAAAACGAATGTCGGGAAAGAAATTGGCTCGCAAAAAAAAAAATTCGCGAAGAGCTGCAGAAAAATTTCTAGACCTCTCGTTGCCCCCCCAAAAAAATCCAAAATAATTCGCAAGTGCGGGTACTCACGCGGGAATCCATGCGCAAGCGCAAGCAGCGCAGCAACGACGATGAGGCTGAGTGATCCCTTCATTTTCAAAAAAAAAAAAAAAACCCCCAAAACCAGCGAAAAAAACTTCTCGAAAGTACGTATGATCTCGTTACCGAGAATTTAAGAAGACCGTTCAAGGTCGCGCACTGAACTCTCTCGTTCTTTAAGCACTTTAACTCTGCGTTGAGCAAGTAGTGAGCGCCGGCTTATATTCATACGACCGTCCGGCCGACGTTGGCGATACGTCACACGTGCTCTACGTGACCAATACCACTTTAATTTCCCCACTTGTTACTCGTCTATCCGGTTATCGTATGTCTTTATTTTTCCCGACGGCGATCTGGAACAATCTTACGTGTGTTTTTCGCGCCAGTGGGAGGGGAGTGGGTGGCCCGGTGGGGGCAGCGCCGGCTGGAGGGGGGGAAGGTTCTAGATTTTTTTCGATTTCAAGGACGCACTCGATATTTATTTGGTTATTTATTATTTTTTGTTTATCGGCCTCTACCGTTAACCGGAAATGTCATTGCAGGGGTCAAGGGGGCCGCACTCAGTCTATTAAGTAGCCCAGCCGTTGATGGGCGTTCCGATTTTTTTTTTCAGTTTTTCCAATTTCCGGTAAGAAATTTCGATAGAGACGCAAAAAAAACTTCAGAAAATTGGTCAAAATTGAAAAAAAAGGACAGATAGGGAATTATGAGGTAGTAATTCAAGTAAATTAGTCAACAATGAGGAAAATATTATAAATTCAGTTTCTAGGGAATTAAATAATTTTTTTTATTTAAAAAACTGGAGATTTTTTTAATTGGAATTTTTTTTAAGGGACGGACGTCGTAAAAAATCGTCTGAATTTTGCTCTACATTAATTAATTAATTAATTAATTAATTTAATCCTAGATGAGATGTGACATTTTAGCATCCTCACCCGCAAATTAAAAAAAATCAAATGAAAATATTTATTTTACGCAAAAAAAAATCCTAACGCACCCGAAAAATCTCCAAAAATCCTATAAAATCGTAAAAAAAAGCGGAAACCGGAAGTAATATCCCATTAAATCAATTCAATTACTGAACAATGAGGAAGGTATGATAAATGAATTTCCCCGAGAATAAAATAATTTTTTTAATTAAAAAATGAAAGATTTTCCCAAATTAAATTTTCTTCAGTGACAGCCCTCGAACCGACTCATCTGAATTTTTCTCCCCATTAATTAATAAATTAAATCGTAATTTATTAATGAAATTCAAGATAAGATGTAACATCGTAGTATCCTCACCCGCGGAATAAATAAAAAAAATCCAATGTAATTGTTTATTTCACCCGGAGGTGATCGATGTTAAAAAATGAAAATGTCAAGCCATTTTTTCCGGGTAAGGAAATTTACGACAAAAAAGAAACTCGCGGAAATGTTTCTTTTTTCTCAGAAACACTCACCGACGAGATGAGAAAGATTGATTCGTTACAAGTTTTACCACTTTACTATTGAATTATTCATCGAGTGCATTTGTAGTCGAGAGGCGGTGACGAAATACATTTTATTATTATTTGGGCTTATCAATGGGTCGATGTCAGAATAATTCTGATGACCCTCGAAGTAATTGGAATTCTCAGTTATTTTGATTTCTCAATTTGTCTACTCAGGCGAGTGAAATTGAAAAAAAAAAAAATTGGTCGGGGTTGTTGGTCGCTCGCTACACTCGCTCCCATTGTTGTTGCGTTGAACTACTATCTTCCCGACTAATTCTCAACACAATTCG
>JAPYZN010009568.1:0-13205 GCA_030522865.1 Psyttalia lounsburyi
TTGTTTTTTTGTTTTTTTTTTTTCATAGTTTTTCACGTTTTCTTTTGCTAAGTAAAATTGTTTTTGGACCTCGTGTGTCAGCCAGCACCAATCATAATCCATTATCGAGATTAATTTCACTGATGGGTACTATAAAAAATACACCCCCTGAACTCTCAATTCCCCTAAACCTTTTCACAGCCCACAATTCGTTTCATATATTCTACATCAAACCCTCTCTCCTCGATCCTTCAACAATTTTAAATCCAATATACAATAAATAATTTATCGAATGTACAATTTTGTTAATTTCATCATCCCTTCGAATTACGAGATAACAATTTTATATAAATTATGAAGTAACAAAAGATTACGAAAGGATGAAGAGATCAGTGAGTAGTAAAGCGATAAAACAGGTGATTATGGTGATTGGTCGGATTTCCATGAAATTATAAAAATCCAGGGTAGATTAAAAATTTTTGTCAAGGTCTTTTTTGTAGAGCAAATTGAGAGACACAGAAAAATGAAAAAAAAAAAAATTATCTGAAGGGAGTATCTGAAGATAAATAATTATCTGGATCGATATCTTCGAATCTGAATATCTCATGTGCCATATAATGACTTTTTAAACGGATGTGGATCTCAAGATAACGTTATCTGAAGATAACTATCTAGATAAAACTATCTAGAGATGAATACTTATCTGTACCGAAATATTAAATTTTAATATTTCATATGCGATTCAATGGTGACATTTAATGTCGGGGTAGACCCTCACCTAATACTATCTAGAGATAATAATCTAGATACAACCAATCTGGAGATAAATAATTATCTGGACGGTTATCTTTTTATCTCAATATTATCTGGAGGTTTTTTCAACGTTTGTAGATTAAAGCTGGCGTGATTTAGATAATCATCTCTAGATAATATTTTTGTTTGTTGTTCATCCGTAATGATCTAGATAATTCGGTCGATTAAATTTCAAGATGATTGAAAACTGACCAATAGTAAAATTCCATTCCCCTCATTCTATCGCTTTCCTACTGAGTTCTTCGTTCGAGAGTCAGAGGGAGTTTAAGTTTGGGGTACGTGCCACAGTGGGACTTTATCATCATCATGACGACAATTACCATTTATCCACAGGGGATAGGCCTTATCTCACGCACCCGTGCAATCAATCTCGATTATGTCCTTGGGTACATCGACAAATTGGTAAACAAGCCTCTGTCCATCGACTTTGGCGAGTATACCCCGTTGATAATAGTATCTCAGTGCACGTCCCATTGTCTCATAATTCATGTCTGGTTTATTTTTGTGGAGGCCCCAGAGTCGCGATACCGCTTTACTATCGACGAGTTTGAAGACACCCCTCTCGCGATTTGTCCATTTGATGTAGCGCGGACAATACTCTCGATCCTGGAGGAGTTTTAGGAGAAATTCCCAGAGGTAGGTTGTCGAGCCTTCCCGCGATTTTCGCTTGACCGCAGCGCCATCCGCTTGGCGTGCCTTCTTCAGTTTACTCTTTTTGGCGCGCGGGGGAAAGCCGAGCTCCAGAAGATAGAGATCGTCGGATACTGAACTTGTTGCTGCCTGAATTACACTTGTTGGTACACCACCTGGACCACGGGGTGGGGAGGGGGTGCAGGGGGCGGCAAATTGACCTCCACCGTACATCGAGTTTACGTAGCTGTTGTAACTCTCTGATACTGAAAAACAAAAATTACAATTTTAATTTCAAATATTTAATTATCATTCGTCCTAAAAAAAAAATTTTCCCATTTGAAAAATTTTTTAAACAACAATTTTAAATTCCGAAGAAATTCCTGTTTAGGAAAAATCTCTCTGATACTGAAAAACCAAAATTACAATTTTAATTTCAAATATTTAATTATCATTCCACCTAAAAAACAAAATTTCCCATTTTTAAAATTTTCTAAACAACAATTTTTAATTCCGAATGAATTTCTGTTTAGGAAAAATGGGAGACAAATGTACATTTTTTTCTAATCCAATAATCTTTCATTTTTCGCACTGGACTCGAAATTTTCATTTCGAGGGATCCTTTCGGAACTAAAATTTGACTTTTTAAAATAATTTTGCTAATTTTCCTGTTGTCAATTTTTTATAAAACATTTAATTTTTTCAATTCAGTTTTTTTGTAAGAATTACTTGGAATTCCGGTAAACCGATAAAAGGTAATGATCTTTCTCTCTTGAGAGCAAAAAAATGGGCTGACATTCATTGGATAAACTGGCCATTTCTACTTGCAGTAGATATCTCCCACGATCTGTTTTATCATCTGAATAACGACAAACACCGACAGATGGCGGGCCAATACCGCAAACGCCGGGAAGACAAAGAGTGAGACATGTATCGTCATTGTAATCATTACGTCGATATCACTTGGAATCTAGGACAATTTTAATGACGATATATCTCTGTCAAGAGGCATTTAACAATCACCGATAAGACAAGTGACTTAAGTAGGCGACAATTTGTGTCAAAACACCCACATCAGAGAGATCAAATGAAGCGTAAGAAAGATGAGATCCTTCAGAATCGAAGATTGCGATTAGATAAATAAAAAAAAAAGTCAGAGAATACTCAATCCGATAATGAATAGTCTTGAAATTATTTTCATTTGTACAAGAGGTCTCGTGACTCACTCATCTTTCACTTTCCCGGAAATCGAAGCCAGAGAAATTCAAAGTCTCAGCCTACATAATCCCATCTACTTGTCACGAATTTCCGCCTAGTTATCTCACAAAAATAACCGTTATCTCGATTTTTTTAATTCCCTTATCAATGATTATGAAATCCAGACGATAACCTCGGTCAAATGAACAAAATTCTCGGAGTGAATTCAACAATTTGTAATATTTTAGAGGCCAGTGTCCCCAATCATCGTAATCTAGATGATATTATCTCGCCAGATGAAATTTTATCTGACAATTATCTCACACGATTATCTGAAGACGCATAATTATCTGGATCAAGATCGTCGGATCTAAATATATCATATATTTCAGATATTACTTTCAGCCGGATGTGGATCTCCAGATAATCAAATCCCCATCAGATAATCTAGATAAAATATCATCTAAAGATAAATAATCATCTGGTTTATTATCTTCACATCGTGAAAATACTCAAATAATTCTAAAGTCAACAATTACAATCCCCCCACTCAATATAGATAATTATCTACCTAACCACATCTCCTGCCCAGAATCTGTATCATCTCGAGTAGCTCAAAATAATCCAGATAATCGTCTTTATTACCACATCCACAATTAATTTCCGCTCGCCTTCATCTCAATTGCATCCCTGAATCCTTTGATAGCCCCCCCCCCCCCCCCCCCCCCCCCCCTGACGGCACATCATTCCCAATCCCCGCAATTCAGAAAAACTCAAGTAAAAAAAAAATCATCTGCGAGAAGAAAAAAAAAATTTATCCAACGAGAAAGAAACGAATCAGTATGTATAACCAGGAATACAAGGCGGCAGTTGCACCAGTAGTGGGGATGAGTGCCGCCTGGCAGTATGATAGAGGACTGACCCGAGCCAAGGTTGCAACGGGTGACGCCATCCCCCCCTTCTCCTCCCAACCCTCCCCTTCTCGCAGCTTCTAGTGCATAATAGCGAGAGAGCGCTAACTCTCCGGGGTCGAACTCTAAAATGAGAGCTCGGATGTTATATATTCATCTTCCGTCTCAAATCAAATTAACTACACCCCGCCCCCTCCCTCTCCGCGCCGCCCGTTCCGAGGCGGAAGGGAGGGGGGGGGGGGGGGGGGGGGCAAGCCCCAAGAGTGCAGAAGATCAGCAAAAAATCATTTGATTTGATTTCCCAACGTCCGCAGACATCGTTTCAATCCTAAAAATAGTATGACTCACAATTGCATTTGTTGTGGTGAAAAAAAAAATAACCGAATGATTACACAAATTGGGCCATATTTTTTTACCCACTGGAACAGTGGAAATTTTTGTGATGACCATTTTTTGAGAGTGACTTTCAAGCTAGAAAAAAAGTTCTGGCAAAAATTTTGCTATCCGCCTTAGATTCCGAGATATTCATTGGCATGCTCGTCAATCGCTCGTCAATCGTTCATTATTAATAAATTCGCGAGTAATAGTTTGCCAGTGGGTTAGAATAACCGTATGCCGAGGAGTTGCGTATGACTATCCGCTAGATGAGTCAATCGTAGACCCGTTGTCTAGGATTGTAGATAGTAGGGGGGATAAACAGACTCTGTGGCTTCACTGACCTATACCAACTAGTGCTCAAGTGGAGGCTATCGTCTAGGCGTTGCGTAGCGCGATGGATGGAGAGAGAGAGAGAGGGAGGGATGACTATTTACACGAGTGGTTATTTTCCCATCGATGGGCCGTTCTTGTTGGCAAACAAAACGATCTCTTTGAACTAGAGGTTATTCATTATTCATGGTATTATTAATGACCAATAGTTATCGATTGCTGTGTGGATTAAGGCTCTTCCTGATGGATCATCACAGGAAGTTTGAGGGAATGCAAAAGAGCTAGGAAGAGGCCAGTAGTTAAAAATATATGGGAAGGGGCGGGGCCTTGGAGGCCGAAGTCGTTCCGATGATTGCCGAGAGTGAAACGATGGCGTCGGTATCTCCGGCGAACGGAGAATACATAAATTGCGAAGAGCCGCGGAGGGAGAGGGAGGGGGCCCTCTCGTTTATTTTTTTGAGAAATTCGCACTAGTCTCGCGGCCGGAAGTACGAGTATAGCGAGAAGGGGGGCAGTGGAGGCAAAAACGGGATGCAGGGAGGGAGGAAGGGGCGGGGGGGAGGGAGAAGAGGAGGAAGAGTGGGGATTCCAGGGACATGGTGATCGTGACGGCTAGAGGTGGAATGGGTTGAAAGAGCCAAAAAGAACAGGAGAATAAAAGAACTGGAGAATGAGAGAAGCTGAGCAACTGATGGTACGTGAAATAGAAGGGATAACAACATGTGTAGGTAATTCTGGTGTACGGCAGGATAATTGGCATGGGAAGTGGAAATATCGAGAGATATTCCGATATTTGTGCAGATATCGTTGAAATGCTCTCATCCTTGAGATGCTCTAACATTGCCATGAATAATTTTGGTGTGTCAGTGGTTAGCGATTGTCAAATGATACTGGGAAAAGACAATTATCAATTTATCAACCAATTATAAACATATCCAACTTGAAGTGAGGATTGACTGAGCTGAGGATATCTCTCCTTCAAATAAGTAAAAGGCAAAATAGTTGGAGCGTATCGGAGTTGCGTACGTGAGTGCATAGAGTTGGATAAAGATGGTCTTGGCCGGAATCAGAAGAGGTAGAGGGAGAGGGCGGAATTGGACGGGGGCAAAACCAAGAGAAGGGGAGAGTTGACCTTCAGCTTCGCCGGGAAAGTCAGGCAGTCACTGACCGACAGACTAACTTAACTGCTCTATCCTTCTCGTCTCCTCCTCTACCTCCCCTCTGTTTCATATATTCCATCCATTCGCAACTGCTAGTCCGATGCACCAAGAACCAGGCGCTGTCAGGCTACCTCTCTCTTCTTCCGTCTCGCACGCACACAAGAAACAATTTATATATAAGTGTGGATGCTTTTTAGAGAATGTAAACCCCCTCCCCCTACCCCCCCCCCCTTTTTTTGTCATTGGTTTTGTTATTCTTTATCATCGGAGACCCTCACGTCCTTACTGTGTCGTGCACCTCGATCTCTTGCCTTTTCGATTCATCTCTTGATACTCTATTTTGCGGTGGGTCTTGTTCTTGTTCTTCCTCATCAGGGCATTCAAGACAGGATCCCACTCTTCACCAGCCCCCCCCCCCCTCCCCCTGACTCGTTAAGGATTTTTATCTCGTTTGTCCTCGTTTCATAAACAAGTTCTGATTTTTTTTATTACATTCTGGGTTATTAATTCCGGTATTGTCTAGTGGTTAGGATATCAAGGGGTTAATTCAATTGTGTCGTGCCTTGATGGATTGCGTTTGTCGATGACGAGGAGATTCTGTAGAACTTTTAATGCTCTTTCATCACATTTTGGTGAATGTTTCACCTCTATCGAATTATTAGAAAGCCTTATTTAGTGGTAATTAACACCTGAGAGAAGGCGATTACTCAGAAGTATACGAAATCTTCGTTGCGTCAGCCGATGATTTACTAGCTCTAATCTAATGCCTCATCTGTCTCAATCTTGTTTTGTCAGCCAAAATATTTTTTCACCATTGGCAAATGTTCATTTGTTCTTATTCAACTGTGTCATAAGTTAATATAGACAGGGCTTGTGGAGATGCCTTCTATGGCTCTTCGATGAACGCAGAAAATTTCGTTGATAACCAATGAATGCCTCCGCTGAATGTATCACCTCATTTACTAAAAAAAAAAAATCAGCTGTTGATAATTGACACCTGAAGGAACACTATTACTCATAAATATATGAAATTGTCATTGCGTCAGCAGATGATTTACTGTCTGTGACCAAATCCTTCATCTGTCTCAATCTCATTCTGCCAGCCAAATCAGTTTTTCGTCATTGACAAATGTTCTTTAGCTCTTATTCAACTGTTCCATTTGATAAATATAGTTAACGAGTCTTGTCAGCCAATATATTAATCCTCATAGGCTGTCTAATACTTCATTCTATCGAAATGAAAGTCCCCGGAGGCTCTCATGCGAATTTTTTTTTTATCCCAGCTAGACAGAGCCACAGCCTCGGAATTCCTTTGTCCCTCGTCATTTGAATTTAAACTCATAAAAAAAAAAAATACAGCTGTGACGAGCGTGTGTTTTGTAACCCCTTCCTCATTTGACATATCCACATTCACTTTCTCCATGTAGTTTACGACTTGTGCGAGACTCCAATCGACCACAGCCAGCAAGTGAGCACTCCTCCCTCCAGCGATTAATAGTTGGAGGCCCCATTACCCTTTCGTCCCACTATTCCAACGGGTCTAGGCTAGGTCTCTCCTCACTGGGTCTAGGTCTAGGACAGTGGCAACGGATCTGTGCGTGCGCATACCAACACGACAAAATCAACATGCCCTCCGGCTCCATTTGTACCCGCTCAGCATTCAGAATTAAGTTGTCTTTGTTCTACGCTAGGACGGTAGCTACAATTAAATACAAAACTCCCGTCCAGGGGATCTCGCCCTTATTCAGACGAGACGTGTCTCATTTGTACGCGGATATAGCTTGGCTCGATTAACCCGCTCTGTAATGCATTATATTTAGAATCCTCAACTCACACTAATCAAACATCCCCACGTCCTCTACTCTCGAACCATTCGTACGTTTTATGTATGCGTTTGCAGGAAGTAATGACAAACCGGAAATGAATCATTCTAATTTTTTTTTTTTTTGTCATCGCCTGAGGGAATGTGACACCATAAACCAAAACAAATTCAACTTTGACGAGCAAAAAGACATGAACATTTATTTTAGATAAGTTAAGACTTGAGGTTGATGTACGAGTAAGCGGCCGGAAAATGATTTTCTAACTATGTTGAAAATTAGAACTGCCCTCTGGCGATTGAAAATTCAGATGAAAGTTAAAATATAAAAGCCAGAAAAGAAAATCCACATAGTTCAACAATGTGACTAAACTTGCAGCTGTCGAAGCTTGAGAAACAAAAATTAAGACCCAAAATTTAACCGTGAAAAAACTAGACTCCTAGAGTAACAGTCAGAAACTGTTCTTTTATCAACATAAAAATCCAAACCAACTTCTGCCAACCGAAACTGAAGCCCCAATACCACAAAGAATCCGAAAAATCAATCGCAACAATTCGTAAGAAAATCTAAGTCGACATCTGGCAATAGATAACTATCGTAAGAGACCATTTAGACCTCTAAAAACTAATAACCAATAACCTAAAACCACTTAAAAATAATCTAAACATCAGATAATATTCTCAACAAAGGAAAATGCTACCCGGAATGAAGCCCCAGTGAAACCAAAAAAAATGAACAAAATCTACAAACGACAGACGGTATTTTGGCATCGCGGAAGGGGTTCCGAAGTGATGGAGTGGGGGTAGGAAGGGAGAGTGAGAGTTGGTGCAACACTCGATGGCTGCTGGATTGCTTCTGGTGGCTGAATGTGGCTGCACACGCTCTCATCCTCCATGAGGCTCCGCGCGGGGTCGAGGGGGGGGGGGGGGGACGCGGGGGGGCAACCACACGCCAGGCTGGGACCGCCCGGGGATACGGGGGGGTGTGGGGGGGAGTCAGACGGGGTGAATTGCCGGCGACAAGGTCACCGTCTATACCTCTTCTGCTAAACCGGCAATGCCTTCGCGCATTATAACTCGCCTCGGCACACTCTCTAGCCCCGAATGCGCCGCCGCCGCATCCAGTGTGTTTTAATACACATGTGGAGAGGGGGGGGGGGGGGGGGGGGGGGGGAGTCTATATACACATCCGTGTCCAGTCCCCGACGCCAAGGAATTGTTGTGTGCGTCATGAGGCGTATAATGGAACGAGGAAAGTGACACTCAGCGGTTGGCTCGATGGAATTTTGGTCATTATGGTCTAACTGGAATGCGAGATTTTTGGATTTTATTTTTTTTCAGTCATTGTTTTTTTTTGTGTTTGGGGGAGAGAACTTCTTTTGGGAATAAATACAGGTTTAGTATTGGTAATTGGTATTTTTGATATTCGGAAAAATTTGCCGAACGCACAGGAAAATTCCGGGTCTTTGAGAAAAATTAGAGGAGTTGGGGAGGTTTTGACGGGAAGTTGAGGATTTTTATTGAACAGGGGACGAAGGTTAGACGGATCGGGGGATAACTTTTATTAAGAGTCAATGAATTTTACTGAGCGGTTGGTTAATTTTTATCGCAGCCCTCGATGACTTTTAGTAAGTAGTCGAATAGTTTAAGCAGAGCCGTCGAGGACTGCCCTATGGTTATATAACGGAACGGTAATTTCTACTGAATATTTCTCGCCCTGAGGGAAAAGAATTTTTCATTGTTTGTTTTTTTTTGAGGGAGTGCGTGGAATTAGGAGTCGATTGAGGTAAAATTGGATTGTCGAGAGAAGTGAATTTTAACTGGCGATAAACAGCGAGAATTTAGCACTTCTCAGGGTCATTTACTTAAAAAATGATGAGATCATTGGATCACATGTCTTGAGAGGAGATAGACGGCTTCAGGTGGCGCCGGTCAATGGACATTTGAGGCGGATTATGAAAATATCTCTAGATATTTGGAAATATTTTACTGAGGGACCGGCTTTTTTTTTTTTTTAATCAGCGGCGAATTTTATTTATTTCTTCATTTAGTCTTCGACGATTTGATGAGGCGATAGATAAATATTTTTATAATGCTTGAGTTAAATTTTTTTAGTTGATCGCTTTTGGGGGAGATCTGAGTGGATTGCTCGGGTATTTCCTCTCGGTTGAGAACCATTTAAACTCAGTGTTGCACACAGGCCGCAACACAGCTATGCATTTTTGCCCCGGCGGCTGGCAGTGGTGGAAACACACTCGTGCATCCATACACATCAGCAACACAGAGAAGACTTAGGCCTGATAATGTGTACAAATATACAATACGACGATATACGATCGTCGCAGGGGCAGAGACCCAGGAAGGACGCGTTTGCTTGTCTGACTAGCCGACGGCAGACCTCACTTTCGTTGTAATAAACCATTTTTTTTTCTCATGAAAACTCCGGCTGGCGGCTGCCCCCACCGCAAAAATTGAAAACTTCAGGATGCCTGTTTTACTTAATTAGAATTTTCCAACGATTTATGCGCGTTAATTTTTTTTTTTTGAAGAAGAAGAAGACGAAGTGGAAATAGATAAGACGACTGCCAATCGGGTACTTCATATTTTTATAAATTCTGAATTTTTAACTTCGCCGGGGTGAAAATAGACGCGCGGTAAATAAACGAAAATACATTTTTATGCGAAGTGCCAAGTGGCGAGATGACATAGGTCGGAAAAATATTTTGATCTCTAGAATTTTTTGTCAGAAAAAACCGAGAGTCGAACGGTCTTTTTTGTCTTTTGATTGTTGGCGAATATCTGGAGATCTATCAGAGGTACGATAATTTAAGCGAAATATTTTTTTGTTGAAAATTTCATGAGCTATAAAAAAGGTTATTATGAAAATTGAGATATCTCTGACAGATCCCGAGATATTCGCTATAAACTAAAGCCAAAAATATCGCATTTCCGGATTTTCTACAATCCTTAAAAAATACGAAACCTACAACTTTTGATTTTCAATTTTCGATAGATATCTCGAAATCTACTGAAAGTACGTCAATTTTCATAATAACATTTTATGTAGCCTACAAAATTTTCCGTAGAAAACAATCCCATCACAATTATCGTATCTCTAATGGATATCTAGATATTCCCAACGGAAGTGAAGACAAAGAGGTAAAATTTTATTTTTACCAATTGTTTTTCGAATTACTGTCCCTCATATATTTCTCAAAAACTGACATCAATGAACCTGTCACCCCACACCCCTCGACACAACAATTAAACCCCTCCAGAGCGTGACCTTTGCATTCACCATCGCGAATCAACCGAGTGGAATAGAAAGAGCAGACGGAGAAAGAGGAGAATAGGCCACGCCTTCTCGCGCCTAGTCGACCTAGACCTAGACCCGGTCTAGTCCCCGCGTTGAGAGAGTGATCTCCTTTATTTTTACCCGTCCCTCCGCGTCATCGTTTCACATACAACTCCGATACTACAATTCAATACACTCGTTAATCATCTTTTCAATCGCAAAAATAGTATCGAGAGACAAATTTGTCGGCGACTATTCCGGCTTGATTGTTGGCATAGTTAGTTATTTTAAAAATAACAATTCAGTTTCAGGGAGGCGGGAGAGGGGAGAAGAATGTCTTGATCTAGGGTAACCGGGGCATCGGTTTCAGCGTTTATTTATTCCTTTATTTTTTCTTCAACGAAAAAATACGAAACGTGCCAAGAAAAAGCGGTGGGAAAGCTAATGTACGAGTTCTGATTAAACAAAACGAGTGGAAATAGAAATAAATGGGGAGTTCTCTTCAATCGTCAATATCTCTCACTCAAATGATCTGATTTTCACAAAATTACCTCCAAAATCACATTAAAAAATCCTAAAAATTCACTCTACCAATTCCCACTCTCAGTTCTCCCCCAAAATTTCGCAATTCTTCAATCTCTCTCCACACTGAGAGAAAAAAATTTCTCTGCTGAAAATATATTCATTCTGCTCAAAAAAATCGATGATATCGATATTTTCCACCTGATAATGTAGGCGTTTCTGAGGAAATCTATAGTTTGAGGTAAATTATTTACTTGACAGTAGAAGCTTTGATTTCCAGTCAAATATATCGTGGATATTCTATCCAACTGGTAAATTATCGAATAGAAATAATTAACCTTTCACTAAAGGAAATTTTCTTCAGGGAAACAATTTTCTTGAGCTGAAAACCATTTTTCCAACTGAATATGTATTTTTTCAGCAGAGCAAATTTTTTCTCTCAGTGCATAAAAATAATTCTCAAAATTATTAAACCCCTTAAAATCAATTCCATTTATTATAATTGCTTCCAGCGTTCGAAATTCACCCCGAACTTCAGCCGAATACGAAAAAAATATCCTGAATAATTAACGTACACCTTCGAGGCAGTCGAGACCGAAGAAAAAGTAAAATTTTTATCACCAAAAAAAAAAAAAAGGAAACAAAAAAAAAAAATAAAACTGGTCGTTATTTTCGCCTTGGTGAAAAAAGTTAAACTTGTTCGTTATTTCTGCATGAGTGATGTTTTTTTAGCCAGAGGGTAAGGAATCGATAATTCATGTCACAGTTATCCACGATAAAATGAGTAACTGCCGGGTATCCGCTTACGATATGTCGAACGTAACGAAAGTGAAATTTCACGAAAGGAAAAAAAAATATATACATTTCGCAATTTGTGACACTGGGCCCACGTCCCCGGCGCGCCCAACGAACTTACCCGCACCCCCCCCCCCCCCCCCCCCCCCCCCGCGTGAGATTACCCCCCCAGTAGTTGAGGCGACGCTCGGCATTCGTCGGTATCCGCAATGGGAACACAGCGGTAGCGGGGCGTCCCCTGGGTCTGGTAGTTACCAAATAGCAGTGGCGCAATATTTTGCTTATTCACGTTCGATTATACAATCCGGCACACTTTTACTCGCCGTCCCGCTTCCACATTGGGTTTGCACACAGCTTCTTTGGGGGATTATATTGTGATGGGAGTACTGAGATTTTTTTTTTTTTTCAGTTTTCTACCGATTAATTCCGACATTTTTACGACCGCCGGCATCCCCGGGTTTTCCTCTCCAGTCGTTTCAAAAGACATCGAGAGATTGAGTTAATTTTCATTTGACTGCATTCGTCGATATCGCAATGAGCGAATTAACCATTGCAAATGATGAGTGCGATAATAATTGTTGTGAGCGGCTGGTATGATCCTTCTGATGAACTTTTCGTGTTTCATTAATTTTTAGGGCAATCGAAGCTCTGACGGAAGTTAAAAATTCCCCTGAATTTTTAATTTATTACTTTGTAATTTATTACCACACAATTACCCGGCGAATGCGATTAACGGACTATTAAAATTGTCGCAAGAATTGATTGCTACTTTTAATTAATTTTTTTTCATTTGGAAATGAGAAATCATTCACTCTAGTGGTTTTATTCGATTCTCGCAAGTGATTCAATTTTGTAGAAATTATTTGAAGTGGGCGTTTGGGTAATGAGGTTCAAGAAAAATGGCCCCCCTAGCCCCTCCCGGGATTGATGAACAGGGGGCGAAGCCCCCCTCGATGTGAATGTCACTATATTCTCAAAAAGACTGCAATTAATCCCTCAATTAATTAAAATACTTCTTATAAAAATCAAAAGTCTAATACAACCCAAGGGAAACGATAATTTAATCCCTGGGGGGGGGGGAAAAAAGCCCTTGGAAGTAATAATATCGAGCAGGCTGAGGAATGCGTTGTGCACTGGTCGACATCGAAATTCGCGTACTTATCTCTGTGTAAAAATATCAATCGGTTGACAGTAGACGGTGTAGCGTCGTCAGCCGGCCGTTCGCTCGTGACCCAGTTGCCACTCTCTGGCACGTCGTCCCAGATTCACTTCCCTCGGCTTCTTCTGCCTCGCTCGAGCTCACTCGTTTCCTTCCCAATGCACTTTTTATTTTCCAGTAACTATTCCCTCACTTATACCCAGAGATGATTGCTCTC
>JAPYZN010009806.1:0-16363 GCA_030522865.1 Psyttalia lounsburyi
CCCCTCCACGTGTTGGCAATGGGATGAGAAACAAGGAATTCAAGTCGTGCTGCACTCTGGCCAACCCGATGGTGACATGTTCGAAACTAGTTTTCCAGGTGGTACTTTCAACTGTGAAAGGTACCAACTACAGTTATCGTGAATAAACACGTTTGGAAATTTCTCATTCAACTTCTGTACAATGATAATTATTCGGCTAACGAGAATTGTCTCTTAGACTAAGAAAAAAAAAAACTGATTATTCGCGCTTACAACACTCGCAAGGAGTGAAATATTCCATAAAAATTACGGAAGAACTCGCGTAACTCACTGGCGTAAATTCTTTCCAGCCAATTTCTCCGGGAATTGACGAGAATAAATCCGTAATATTCTCTAAATTCTCCAGTCCGTAAAGAAGAAAGGCCCGTAATTTTTTTGGAAAGGGTAAAAAAATCTAAGAATGCCTGAGAATATTTACGGAATCTTCCAGAAAAATTGAAAAAAAATTTCAAGGCCCCGGACTGATTCGGAATTTTTAGGGAACAAATGGTGGAATTCAGCAAACGGCAAACAATAAAAAATCACCAATAGTATCACCAGAATTCTCCCAACAATCACAACGGAACAAATGAAATGATCAATATTTGAGAATTATTCATCACTCATGTCATCATCCACAAGTCCCATTGTGTGTTGGAGGTACCGAGAGTGGGTAGAACTCTCAGCGGTATTTCTCTGACGGAAATCCCAGCGTCCAGAGAGATCTGACCGCAACAGTTCTACTCCAATGCCAGTTTTACCATAATAGTAACTTGGCTGACGCATGTGCTGACATAGAAAACGCATGTATACATATGTATATATATATTTACGCAAGCAAGACAACCGAATCAGAATTTGTGTACGGTAGAATGGCTAGAGAGAAGAGGTGAGGTATGTTACCAAAGAGATCACATGCACTGATGTTGTATGTAAATGTCAGTAGGGAATGCCAACGCTTTCGCTGGTGCCTTTCATGAGGAAAAGGGCTAGAAATGGTTTTGAATTCCCTCGGTGAAAAGCTTTACTAGGACCCAACAACTGCTGGCTCGTTACTGTCATCCGTATACACTCTAGACTAATAAATTAGTTTGAAATTGTCCTCTAGCCTGTTACCGGGACATTTTATTTTCTGACAATTCTACGATAACTGCTAACAAAATTATTGACGACCCCACGGCTGGGCTAATTTTAAAAATTCAGGTGAGTCGATCCTTCAATTTTTTTCTATTTAAATCTATTTTTTACATTTTTTTATGTTCATCGAAATTAACTCAGTCCAGTGAATTCTTACGTTCATAAATTATTTTGCAATTGTCGGCCGGATTCCTCTAGCTCTAATTCCCTGCTAATTCGACTGTCCTCAATACCCAAACAATTAATACATCAGATATAAATCAACTATTCTGCTCGATGTGCTAAATACATTGTAACTCGAATGAATAAAATTGAATAAATATCCCCATCGTTTCCACGTGAGTGCAGTTTATATCCATGAAATTGGTAGGATAGTAAATACACGTACAGAGAAAATTTTGCACACACACTCTCTGTCAGCGAGATTTCAATTTATCGCATCCAGAGTATAATGGAAGAATTCATGGGTTTAGAGTTGGATGAGGAAAGTTACGTGTGGGAATTATTTTTCAGCAGTTAACCGGCAATGAATTACAAAAAAAATTCATCCCCTTTGTGCTGGAAATATTCGCCAGCAGATTATTAATTAACGTAGCTCATTTTGCGAATTTTCATCGGTAAGGATTTTATTGAAGCCCTCCGGACACTCGCTTTAGGGGTAGTCTCACATCGAGCGTAATCGAGTGCATTACCTAGTCTCCTATAGATTGTTGTTGCAAAACCAGCGAGGAGAATAAATCCAGGTACAACAGTCCGTGTGGATATTCTCGTCCGTGTTATTTGAGGTCCACTCGAATTGTTGGTTCACCAACGAATTCTCTGTACTATCATGCGTTCACTTGCTGATGGGATTAGTCACTCTGTGTGTACAGAGAGTTTTGCCTTTGTATCTCGACAAATTACTGTCTCGTTGGGATTATATTACCAAAATTGTTGAATTCGGTGCGAACTGGAGGAATGAGAAAAATCAAATTACTCTCGTTCTCATTCGTTTCCTAATTTTTCATCGGACGATATAAAAATATTATCGCAAAAATTCCACCTTCTCCAGGTAAAATATAATAATCCAAGCTTCAACGAGATTTAATTGTTGAAAATAAAAATACACGGCAAAATGATTTCTCTTCCTCAGTAAACTACAAAGTACCGGAGATTGAAATACCGGATTAAATTTAAAGCCGCGTGTCGCTCAAATATAGATCACAGATTTTTCCGTATGCGGTAGTTTTTTTTTTACAGACTTTAGGAGAGAGATTCTCGTTATCATAAAACCCGCTTATCAACTTGGGTCTTTTACGACCCAAATTCTTTTAGATCTTTTTCCATCAACTTTCAGGTGGATTTCTCGGGGAAACTCAAACGATCCCTTGATATGACTGACTATCGACATTTATTCATGATCACGCGTGACACCGAATGCCGGGTTAAATTATTATTCCTTCCTGGTACACGTGTGACGATGGAGGGTATATTTTTTTCCCAACACGTCTGCAGTTTCATCCGCAGTATAACAGTATTGCAGCTGAAGGGTCCTTTTAGATCCCCATTCTCGGAATATATTCAACGCTCAATGGATTGCAATGAGGGAGTGACTGAGAACTGACGATTTCCATTTAATTCCCCGCGAATTGAATTTAATTGATTTTATTGTTGAAAAATTTTTGGAAAATTCTTACCGCACGTCTCGCGCCTTCTACGGCCCCCCCACAAGCCCTTCGATTATTGACAAGACAGTGCTAACATTAATCATCCAGTATTTTCCAGTTGCATTAGTATTGCGGTTGACATGAGAGAAAGACCTGGAACAATGCGGTCAATTTAGCCACGCGCGGCTGAGCGAAATGGCGCAGGGCATCCAGGGTACTTGGTAACGGTTCTGCCCACATACCAACGATATAAAAGCCAGAGTGAGCCGAATGAATGGCTGGGTGAGTGAGACAGAAATGGGGTAGTGGACCCTTAAGCCGAGATAATAATTACCGTACTATAATTAGAATAAATTGTGCAGTGCTAATTGCGCTATTTATTCGTGGGCCGGGTGTAAAGCTCTGGGTGGCCTCGTTTGCTGTGTGTCGCGTGTGCACCAGGAATCCGAGCCACTTCCCGAAGAAATACGGGGTATTAAGGTACAACATAATCACATCAAGGGTGTACAAGAGAATTGCTTTAAATTCGTGAAGACTGTCGAAGAAAAAAAGAGCCGTCTCTTCGGGACAATTTTTTTTATTCAATTCCCGGGGACAATATTATCGAACAAACGGCGGATAATATTTAATTTAAATCATGAAATAATTAATCCTGAATGTGAATCTCTCGCTGATAGTTTTTTTTTTTCATTGAATATTAAGTGAGTAATAAAAATTGGATTTTTATGCGCAAAATTTGCAAATGAAAATTTAAAGTTTCTGGAGTAACTCAGAATTTAATTTCACGGTAAAATAACCTCAGACGCCTTCAATATTCATATAGACAATAGAGACTTGAACAATAGAATGCCCCCAGCCCCCCCACCGCCTCCCTCCCGCCCCACCCACCGCCCCTACCGATATAGATTATTTTAATGCTGATGTGCAGAGTAACTAGTCAATGTTGGTGGCATTCATGGCTACCAAACAGGTGGTAATACAATTAAACTCAGTTACGGTTATGCTATTGTTCTGTTAAAATGCCATTGGTCCAGTGCTCTAGGTCCTCTGTTCCATGATATCTTCGTATTTCTCTCACTCTCTCTCATTCTCATTGCTTTTTGCACTCAACACTGGCTTTGAAAACTTGTCAGAGAGCCGGGAATAATAGGTCTGGCGTCTCATGGAGTAGTTAATTCTTTTATTAATAATATAAAAAAAATTCTGGGTTTTCAAATATTCGCGGGGAATAAATGGAATTTAAAAAAAATCAACTCTCGTGAAATTCAAATGTGATCGATGTATTTTTGTATGTACTTTTATATTGATAAAAAAAAACAAAACAATGCCCCCCTCACCTCAACCCCCTTCGCACTATTTTTAATGAATGGCGTCCATCGTTTTATGTTCTCGTGGCTTTTCCCAATTAAATTGCAAATTAAAGCGCATATTTTACTCCCATTCGGGACGCAAAATCACGAGAGAATGGCGCATGTATTTCCTGAGGCTCTCGAGAGGGAAATTAAGTTTTCCGTTTTCACGGTTCAAAATTTTCTTTATTTTCATTCAGTACTATCCACTGCTGTCCTTCTATAAATATTCCCCTCCCCCCCCCCCCCCCCCCCCCCCCCCCCCCCCCCCCCCCCCCCCCCTATTTCTTCGTTTTTTAGTGATAAAAAAAAATTATTGCTGTTTACGTTTCGTTGATTGGATTTTTTATTTTTTTTTTCACGTCTCGTTGCACGAAAATTACAGCTCGATTTCCTCGTTATTGTAGTCAAAATTTCTTATTACATCGACCTGAGGTTCTTAATCCCATCAACGACTCCACAAACTTCACTCAACCAATGAGAAAATCGAATTTTTTCCACTTAACCAGCGGTGGCAGCAAGTCGGGAGCAACTGAATGGATGACAATTCCGTCGGTCTTTTGAATACCCTAATTACATTTGCCTTCCTACTTTAGTTTTGTACCTCAGATTGTCTAGTCTCAACGTTCCTTTCACTTGATTACAATTTTAGGAGAGTAGCGCGCAAGTGTTCTATCGAGTGAAAAATATTTTGCAATTCATCAGAACGAAAAAAAAACAAATTACATAATTTAAAATCTGAGCTGTAAATTTATGATTATATTGACACAGCCTGAAAAATTCCCGTAACGCTTCGGTAAAATTGGTTTACCCCTCGCAAAAAATTGCAGAGACGAGTGTCCAATTGCTGTAAAAAAAAACAAACATTCCTCCCCGTGTATTTAAAGTTCCCCGATTTTTCTCCGATTCGACTGGAATTAATTAATAAAAATCGCCAAGTTTTGGTGAAAAATCGTCGACGATAATGACTAGCGCGGGCTGGCAGGCGACTCCCCCCGGGAAAATTTCTCCTGCGCACAAACCGGAATCCAGTACAGCCTCAAACTCTAAGATATTGTTCGCTTGTCACCTATTTCTCCATTTCCATGCAGACCGACGGGAATTCCATCAAATCGCTCAAGCATCGCAACCGACGCAGCGAGAGAGATTGAAGAGCACCAAAGTAAGGTTTATAGCGATTGGGGGATTTTTTTTTCTACCCCCTCACTCCACCAGAAGCCGATTGAAAGATGGAAATAGGAGAAATACCGAAAACGACGAGCTCCCCCTCTCCGTGCAAATGCCCCTCAATCCAGGAACTTTATAATCATCAGGTGCAAAAATTTCATCGAGTGCGAGTAAAAACGGTATATTCCCTGTCCGTGGCATTAAATATTTGTCATACCAACGAGAGCCAACTGAAATATTCACATCACTGAGACTTTGAGCTGCCTATTCGACCCCTCTCCATTCTCTCTTTCTTTACCTCAAAAGCGTATTTTGGTAGCATATTTCCTCCCCAAGACGCAATACCTGTAGATAAGATACCTAAGAAATGCCGGATATACATATATATATATTTTTTTTTATTCCCAGTGACGATCCTCAACAGCGACTGGGAATGCAAATATGAAAAGAGCTAAGTCGATTCACCGCAGACGAGATATATACATAGGTATATTGGATACCACCATAGGGAAAGCTTCAGCGAATAAGTGGCTGAGGTTTCTCTCCCGGGGATTTATATGGCATTTTATTGTTTACCAAACCGTGATTCTCGCAATTCTTATCCTTCTGCCGGTACAGCGGGATTTTTTTTAACTCTCGCGGGCTTTTTTTCCCCTCCCCCGCTTGTTTTTTTTTTTTTTCCACGTTTTGTCTTATGTAAATTTTTCGGATCTCAATCCCTCCACCCCTCGGCCACCATCGCAACCGACACGTACAGCGTAAATTGTTCCAGCTACCAGCCACCCACCCACCCACGGCGGATAAAATTTACGGAATCATGCCTGAACTTCTAATCTTCATTTAAGCACGAGGGCGAAAAAATTGAGTGAATTTATGGGGCGAATGGGTCTTATTTAGGAAATTAAAAGCATTATATTTACGATACCGACGGCTATTTCCAGGCGTTTATCATTTCTTATGGTTTTAAGTGAGAGCCAAGTTGTAATTATCATCCGATCCGATTCCAGTGAATTTTCTTTTCCACCATTCGTAATTGTTTATCTTCCTTGAATTTGAGTAAAGATGTTTTTTTTCATTCAATTGAATTAAAATAAAAGGCGTTCTTGCAAATTTAATTTTACCAATTATTGAAAATCGATATTCAATTGAAATTAAATTTGCCAGCATAAAAAATGCAAATGCCATTCGCATTTTAATGAGAATAAATTTCTAACAATATAAAATTTTTAATCAATCCTCGCGGAAATGACGAATTACATATGTAATTGATTAACGAGACGGGCAGCCTCTCATTGCCTCGTAAAATGAATACTCAGCAGGGGATCTGAGTGCCAGCCAATCAATAAAAATTGATGAAATTCCAGGTCACGAGAAAATATTCCACGGCAGCAATCGATCCCCAAAAATTAATCCAAATCGATAAAAAAAAAAAGAAGAGAGGAAATAATTGGCTAGACATTTTTTCAATAAATTCGAACATCACGAAGTTAATAATTAATTCGGTTATTAATTATCCAGCTGAAGCGCATTGGCCATTGTATTGAAAACTAATTAGCCAGTTGGAAAATTTCTCCATTATTATGGTAACCATAGGATAAACTGGGCACGAAAATTCAAACTATTTTCCCACCCGCGCTTGCACAACTTTAGGACTAAAGTTTTCATAACGTACACACGATCACAGGATGTTTAGCCTGTATAGTCATAACCCAGGAATTGCCAATGTTACTAACTTGAAGAAAAGAAGCGCCTCTAGCATCACACTGCCATGCACACGAGTGCATCTAAACTTGCATTCGCGCTCCACTTATACGCCCCTCCGAAGTGTAAAAACTTTTAGACAATTTCGGGGTTGAGAGGTAGACTCCAAGCAGCGCCCAACCCCCGCCGGCATTAATACCAAAACAATTGCCCCAATTTTTTTATTTATTCCAAAGATGATGGAGAAGTCCTGCCCTCCTCACGTGAACATTTGTTTCTACAAACAACCGTTGAATATCAAAATGAGATCCCATTGGCCTCGACCAAACGACTCATTGTCTGTCCCCACTGGCGTCCGACTAAAATAACAATTTATCACTTGTCCTCAGACCCGTAATGACGGCTAAATGCTGTTCACTCGTCTCCCATCTTATAGACAGAAATTGAGGAAAAATAAAATGTAACTCGCGACCCTTCCGGCCTCTCCACCCTCTCCCTTTCCCTACACTTGGCCACATTCCCATTTTGCTTTTACCAGCATTGTTCTTTCTCGTTTCTTTATTATTATTTTTTTTATCTTATTTTTTTTTCCCCTATTTGTTCATTTCTTTTTTCAACCACTGCTCTCATCATTTCTGTCTTTTTCATTCCATGAAATTCTCCCGGTCGTCTCTTCATCTCGACAGTTGGCATGCATATTTCCCCCTTCCCCTCCCCCTTTCTCCCTCTGCCCGCCCCTCTTTCCCCCACTACCCCTCATTCTTCTATCAACCTTCCAGCGGAATTCTCTGAATCAGCCGCAGTCAGTTTTTTAATCTAGCCAAAGAAGATTGTCGTTCGTTTAATATTTCACCATGACTGTTTATCCTCGGCATTTGCAGTGACTCGAATAATTTTTTTTCTACCCTCACCGAACAAGAAAAGAGTATTAAATTATTTTTACTCCGTCCACTTTGTAAATATTACCATAAAATCAAAAATTCAAAGCTCGCTATAATTTCATTAAACACTCCTCAGCATTCGTCCGTGATATTTTTTTTCAATTACTCAATAGCTCTCCCTAGTTTTTAATTTAATGAAAATCTATAAAATTTAGTTCGAAATTTGGGGAAAATGGGCATTATTTTTTTTAAGAGAATTTTTTTTTATTCTACGATTTATATTAACTTTCTTTTATTCTCATACTTGAATTTTTCCTCTGGCACAGCTGAACTGAGGAGAATTCTACCTCTCTCTCGCTTCTCACTCCTCCCCCCCCCCCCCCCCCCCCCCCCCCCCCCCCCCCCCCCCCCCCCCCCCCCCGCCCCCCCCCCCCTGGCGTGCACAGCAAACCCGCTGAATATGTATGATGACAACCGCCACGCACACTCACGGGACAAGAGTTGTGGCATTCAGGAAGGAGTTACGGCATGGTGGTAAGGTGCAGACGAGGTCACGCTTCCGCCAGTAGAATTCTCAGACCGTGACGGTGAAATGCGCGTGACCCTACGTCGTCGAATTGCCTCCCCTCCACCCCCAGGTGAAGGAAAAAAGCCAGGGAAAATGAGAAATTTTTGACAAAAAGTTTGACGAGAAGTGCATAAAAATTTCGTTAACTGTCTACACTCGCGGTAAATAATGAAGAAAACTTTATTCCCAATTTCCTCCTCAGGTTAATTATTTTCTCATCGATTTAGCCCGATATCAAAGCCCACGGATTGCCACTGTGGATTGACGGGACAGTAGCGGAGCTGTCAAAAGATATGACGTCTAGATAATTGAATGCTCCTGGGAATCATAGAAAGTCGATTTCGCTCTGGCGCTTAAAATCAATATTTCCATCATGTTTTTTTTTTTTGTTCGATTGCTGAAAAAATATTCGCCGGCGAATATGTCTCTCCAGATACATGAGAGAATTAGAATAAAAATTGAGATATGCACTCGATTTTATTCAGCTTTATTTTCTCGAATTCCCCCCCGAGCGTACGAATGAATTCTCGGGAGGGCGGATACTATATCGCGCACTAGCCAAATCTGTCCTCCATCCGATGTATTTCGCAATTCTGCAATTGTGCACTCTTGGGAGGGGCGCGGATAGTTCATACTACTGGCTCTATATTAATTGTCAAAAAGGAATAATTTAATAAACGCTCAGTATTGTAGTCTGGTATGTGGAGTATGCAATCCAAGTCGACAACATCCCCGGAAAACTTCAAAGGCATTTCTGAAAGCTGTACACCTGGTATGAATCAGAGTGGGTAAATGGCGAAATTTTCGAAGAATGCTCTGTACACGTCTCCACAGACCCTTTTACGCTCCTATCCAACATGCCAGGAGAGACACTGAGCTCGGAGAACAAAGTGGGATCTTAATTTACGAAATTGAAAGATGAAAAAATTCGCGAAATGGCCGATTGATAAACTAATTTTCATTCCAACTTGAGACTTTTACGACTTGGAAAAAAATCCACAAGCCACAAGCTTTGTTTCCTGTACGCGGAGGGAAAAATTCCTCAGAAATTACCGCTCCGGTAAAATTGATCGACCGCTCAATAAAACTTGTCAATTTTTTCAGTGAAAAATTCCCCAACTTCTCACTAAAATGGATTTACCCCCCGCGAAAAAAATCTAAACGCGTTAATAATTTTTCCCACACATTGAGAATACCACGCGATTACCAAAGGCAACGGTAATTGATAAAAAAAAAAAATTGTCGCCCCGTAATAACCGGGAAAAGAGCCTCGGCGAGCCGCCGCCATTCGCACGTCCTGATAAATCTCAAGTTTCGTCTCCCTCGCGACATATTGCTTAACACACCGTTGGGCATTGGCTTAACCCTCGTTTTCCCCCCCGGTTACGGTAATTTGCGTGTATAATGAGGGCTCTTCCCTTCTCTTTCCCATCCAGCCGGGACCAGAAATATTTTCCTCCTCCCCCCCGCCGCCCGCCTCCTTATTATTCATGCCTCGCGATTGAGAGGCGTATCTAAAATTCAACGAGTCTTTTCAATCGTAAATCTCGTTTCTCAATGTATAATGAACCTCCAAACTGGCTTTATATATTACAGGGAATATGTCGAAGGGTATTTAACCTTTCACTTCTCATGCTGCTTTTGACAAAGCTCTCCAGAGGAGTTTGGAATCATGGCTTGCACCACAACAATGCACCAAGTTCCAGTGAACTTCTGGTTCTATCTCGCGGCCTCTCTTTCCGCCAAAGACTTGGGTTTCGTCCCACCCCCTACCCACCCCCCCGCTCCTCATTCATCTCGGGCAGAGGGGGGGAAACTCCGGAGAAGAGATTTTCAAGAGAAGGGCCGTAGCATTGAGTGAGAGAAATAGCGTGCGGGCTTTGGCCTTAACCCTCCCTTCTTCTTTCTACCAGCCATTGCATCGTCTGGCACAGCCGACGTTGGGTCTCTACACTTCCGTTTTCCCTCGTAAATCGAGGGGAGAGAATGGTGGCACTCGGCGATTTCTTGGAGCGCAAGATGAAAACGCCCCTTCCGATGGGGCGGCAGAAATTTAGGCACTTTGAAATAAAGCATAAGCTATCTCGCCTGCCTATGGTTGAGCGCAATTCGGGTAAAATATCGCTGGTGTTTTTCAATGCTTCATTTCAGTGGTAAATTTTGGGTGAGTTTTTTCTTTAGGGGGTAATGGAGAATTTTCTTTCCTACTTCAGAACGCGCGATCCTTGATTGAACATTTTTTCGCATACATTTTGAGAAATATTTAATAAAAATTAGCGGCGGGAAGTCGCGGAAATTCTACGCTCACGCCAGCTGATTACGTGAATTATTCCGTAATTTTTATTAAATATTTCTCGCCGTATAAAATGAAAAAGACTTGAGCGGAAAAAAATTTTTTTAAGCAGTCGTAAAATATTTTAATAAAGTCAAGACACTATTTTTTTTTATCGCGAGTGTCTGCAGATGTAAAACGCGTTATTTCAATGGAATATCTTTCGCACCCCCCCCCCCCCTCGAGGATACCCGCCTCATTTGGATCTCGTTTATCATTCTCAGTTGAAATGGAAGGATATATTGAAAAATATGGGACTAAGACGCAAACGATGTAGCATCAGGTGTCGCCTCTTGGAGATTATTACGTTCTTTTTTTTTTATATATAATTCTTGGAGAGGAATTTTCCCCCTCACATGCTCTTCTTATATCAGAAGTGCAACGGACAAAAAATGATACTTCATGTCGACGGTCTAATGAGATTTTGAATTATGCCACACTTACTTGGTGCTCACCGGGTGAACTCTCGAGTTCTCACGAACCAGTATCCTCGATCCTCTCTCGCCCCTCTCACCTTCTCCTGTTATATGTGACTGGATTATCACGTCTCAAAAGGCCCTCCACTCTCGTTACCGCCGCATTACGAATATATTTTTCATCATCATAGATTTGACCTGCAATGAAAAATTTTTTCATTAACATTCCTCCGTTAAGCGACTTACAATTCCTCGTCCCCCGCCCGCCACCCGACAAGAGTCAAGTTTTTTAATAAAAAAAGGGGCCAAAGGATATATCTACAAATCGTATGAAAAGTAGATTCACGGACGTGGATTATCTAGGTTATTTCCTTATCTCAAGTACTCCTGAAAGCGTTACGCGTGTCTATAGGTAATATAAGTTCTTCGAAAGTTGAGGGGGGGGGGGGGGGGGGGGGGGGGGCCTTTGACCCATCCCAAAGGAGTTTGGAAAAACTTTCAAATGAAAAGGGATAACATTGAGCTTTTATTATTCATCGCCTTTTCGTGGGGGAAAAAAAATCAATACAATTTTCTTTTCATTCGGTGCGAAAAAAATTACCCAACCGCACAGAAAAATTCAGTAACTTTACCAAAATTACCGCACACAACTGGACAATTTTTAATGAGGGGTAAATAAATTTTACTGACAAGTTGTGGAATATTTCCCAAAAAAATCGATAACTTTCATTAAGCCATGAAAAAAAATTATCCAACGTAAGCGCAAATTCTACTGAATATTCCTCCCCCCCCATTTATTTTGATATTTACATAATATTCATAAATAAAATATTCAAACGATTGATAAAATAAAAATCTTCCTCCAGTGTATTTAAACAATGATTTAACTATTCATCGATTCTCACCGATAAAATCCACATGAATATTATTTGGTGTATTTTTACCCGCTTGAATATCATCTCACGTAAGTTTTATATCTCGTATAGGATGTCTGAAGGGGGGTGAATTTAGAAAAATATGTAAGAGCCTGAGAAATGCAGGACAAGAAGAAACCCGTGGGACGCGCCGAGGGGGTGAGACTAGAGAGAGTACGAGGAGCCAAGATTATTGCTCCAATATTGCCTGATGCCAAGACGACGTGGCAGCACGTTCTCAGCGTGTACTAGTGCGATCCACACCGGAGTATATGATGTTTGTGTGAAAGAAAGATAGGAAAGGATAAGAGGAGTTTACACTGGGCGTTTGAGGATGAGGTTTGCACTGGCACTGGTAATATTGTACTATTATTAAGCCATCCTTTACCACTCTAGCATGTATATATTGCCATTTTTGCTGAGTACTAGCCATGCCCGGCCAACTTATCATGCCGGTAAACTTTAAGATGCCGATTCACAATGTGAACGAGACATTATCTGCTTGTTTTTTTTTTTTTTTCCTGGTAAATGTTGCTCATGTTAATGCGATTTTTTTTCCTCTCTCCACACGGGGGAAGATGTCTCAGAGGCCATTGCCAGCTGTGCTGACGTTAGAAGTGAAATTATGAGTTAAAATGCTCGAGTGTGAATAGACGTCTGACCCCATTGAGAGTGTTACTACTTTGTGCTGGAAGGCATTTCCCAGAAGGAGGTGGAGGTGGGTGGGGAGGAAGAGGGGAAGATGCGGGTGGCTTTTATCGACTTCTCATTCTCGGTCAAAAAGACTAGTAATAGCGATAAAGCTATACCACCAGTTATTGGTTCGAGAAACTGCCCACCGCTTATAGCACTGGTCAACGATTCCAATTGGCTTCTTCAGACATTCACTGATATATTATTCATTTGAATGAAAATTGCAGATGATATTGTCGGTAGGTGCAATACAGTTATCCCCCCAACTGGCAATACTCATGTAGAAAATGCTTATCGCATTATTTACAGCTCGTTCGACTAGCTATTTTCCGGAAATCAGAATAGACCGTTGTCTCTATGACCTACCCCAGAAATAGGTATTTGCATGTAGTAATGAAACTGCTGTTTCAATTTCAGTCAGTGTTAACAGCCAGGGTATTAATTAGTTTGAAACTTGAATCGGCCGTTTGTTATCGCCAGCATCGGGATCTTTGTATTAGTGGACACTCGGATAATCGAGGATTGTTCTATGAACAGTTTGGCATGCTCGAAATATCTTGACGTCTCGCGTGACTGATTAATTCACTCCTGGGGGTTGCTGGGAAATTTTGAACTAGTGGAGAATACCTTGAGTCGGTAATTTTTTTTATTAGAAAAAGTCCATTCGATTAGAATAGTCGGATCGAGTCGCTCGCGCTCCCGGGACTATCAGCAGACCTGGATGTCCTGGAGATCTATCAATTTGGAGCTTCAATCAGCCTTCGTCAACATCAAGATCTTCGTATTTATGGACACGCCGATAATCACGGATTACAGTTAACCGAAACAGTGGCTTCAATAAACAGTTGGACATACTCGAAACGAGTTAACGTATCGCGAGACAGCTTCACTACGTCAGTTGATGAGAACAATTTCCCTCTAATGCACAGCCGTATCGAAGTACACGGGGCACAGTAAACCTCCTGATAGTTATAATCCACTTGGATGAAACTGGTTAGTGCGTGGACTTTAGTTTCGATGAATGTCAAACTGGGAAATTATATTCATTGAACTATTCCAAGTCAATTAAATCCAATGCCGAGTTTATGAAATTTTCACGTACAAGCGACTATAGCAGCTCTTCTTTATCAAATGTGTACGTACATTGGACGAGTGGACAGTGAATTCTATCTCAATATATCGTCACACACACACTGGCCCACCGGCATTTGTTCCGTGGAGGGATTTTAGTGCCGGTGCTCGACAATTTTTCGTCAATTTTGCACCAATTACATTTACACCCCTGGGGAGGCTGCTATTCCCCCGGAAGCGAACAGAATATGATGATGCTAATGGAGTACTCTCCGGGTATTTCGCTACTACTCACCCGATTTATTTTACATTTTACATTATAAAGTTAAAAGCAAAATTGAATATTACAGTTTCATTTGAATTCTTCATGGATTTTTCATTCTAGACTTTGTCGTGATTGTGAGACACGAAACAGAGAGAATTTTTTTGTAAAAATTACACTTCCGTTTGGTAATTACCCCACTCCATGGGAAAATTCCCTGCCTTCACCCAAAAATATCCACACGTCTGGACAATTTTTAGTGAGGGGTAAGCAAATTTTCCTGAAAAGTTGGGGATTTTTTGTCGGGAAGTTTTCGTAAGCATTCCAAAGATTTTCTCCAAGTGGGCAAAATAATATTCGATGATACACCGAAACGGTAATCACTCGAGCCCTTGGACTTTCAACAAGTCACCTGATGAATTTATTTTTTGTAATTTTTCCGCTCAGTTAATTGTCAAAAAAAAACTAAATAAAATAGATAAAAGGAAAATCCACGGAATATTTTGGTTTCAAGACGAGTTTGGGAATATTCCGCCATCGAGACTACATATCGATCGTCGTTGAACGTCGAACTGACCAACTCCGGAAGTGAGTAACGAACGAGGGGAATAAAGAGGAAAGAAGAAGAGGTTAGAACACGAAAGTCATCGAGGGTATAACCCTCGATCAAGAATAGATTAAGGTGAAGATTGTGCGGAAATGAGGGGGACCGGAGCTGCGCCGCCTACAACCGAATGATGCAATTTTCCTCAATATAATTTTTCCTCCCCGGCCGATTATCGAACGTTTACTATTTTCACTAGTACAAGCAATTTTATTGGCCATTATTTCTGGGTTATAAATAACCGGCAATCATGAACGGAATAACTAATACGACGATATTAACATCTTCGTATATATCCCAGGCGTCATCTGTTACGAACAGATCGTTAACCACAAATCGTTGGACACAAACTGGTACACGAGACGGCATTTCTGCGTTTCTGAAGTGTGAGAATCGTAAAGTTTATGCGTACTCCTCTTGGTTTAGAATTCTGAGAATTATAGATATAGATAGGGCGGCAGTCGCATCCCATGTCGACTTCACTAGCCGAGCAGATTGTCGGGTGGGTTGAACTATTCAATACAACTGAAATATCCTCTTCTTAAATTCCCTCTCTCGACACTTTCTCCACCGTCTCGCGTTATTTTTCATTTTTCTCTCTCTCTTTAAACTCTCAATTAATATCAGTAATTTCTTAATTCATATTTCACATAAAAAAAAATATTTTCATTCAATAATTCGCGACCTTCACTCGCGTAAACATAAATAAAGTGTTTAAACAATCGAAAAGAACAGAATGAGACGTGAAAAATATCTCAATCGAACTTATTATTGTCTGAGTGTATAAAGAAAAATCGTCCCAGGTGGTATTCCCCTAATGAAAAAGACATTACGTCTCGATCCTTCAAGTCTCATATCAATTTGTCTGACGCCGATGACAAGTACCGCAGAAGCACTCCAATCTCGTTAAGCTGTGGTATCACCAGTGTCTCACCGGCCGTATCACTTGATAATTTTATTTTCATATTTCCACCGGTGAGAAATAATTCCCCAATGGAGCTAAAATTAAGTGGTTAAATATTCTTTTGGTGTCTCAACTCATCCATTCCACTCAATAACTCAGAAATTTCTCATCGCCCAGGATTCCGCCAGTATTTCCATGCTTTCATATTAATTGCCAGGGGGGGGCCAGAGTTCACAGACACATCGGTACTACTGTTAACGTTTGGAAAAGTGGATTCTTATGGACGCATCTTACTTCCTGAGGTATAAAGTTTCAGTAGAAACGCCCTCACTCTAGCCAAGACAGTCCAGAATCTTGGTATGGGCTCACTCCAACTCAAGCCTCAGATTCCAACATCCCTAAGGGGCGCAGTTGAAAGAGATGGTAAAGGGAATACGGTGGGTTATAGAAGTGAGGGAGGGAGGGGGCTGGAGGTAGGGTAGATGGTGGGATTTTCGCAAAGAGTGGGAGTGCCGGAGTATAAAGTCGAGGAGACGCCAAGACGAAGAGAGTGGAAAGAGGAACTCCCGCCGTTGGTATAAAGCTTGAGCCCTCTCCGCGGGAAATCGTCGAAACTTTTCCATGAGGGGGGTAAATTAACGAGGGGGTAATAAAACTCGGATCGCACCCGACGCTTTACCGTTCGACCTTTTTTTTTTTT
>JAPYZN010009816.1:0-10021 GCA_030522865.1 Psyttalia lounsburyi
CAGATTCAGGATCTTTCCCTGCATTTGCAGGGAATTCGTCCGGAAGCCTGCTATCAATGAAATTGGTAGAAAGTAAAATTTAAAGAGACAAATAATACAGAAAGTGATTGCCGAATGCCTTCTGCCAAATAGGCTCGGTCACCTGCTTGTTTTCGTAATTTCTAGACGATCCTGATTAAGTTTCAGTGATGACAATTACTTTGCTCCAGACAACTGTTCCACTAATTATCAATTTTTTAAACATTTTTTCTATTTTTTTTTTGTTTTCGTAATAATTTATTTTGGATTTTCTTGCTCGTAGGATTGTAACTCGCCTTAAGCTCGTGCCACAACCCTCCCACGAGCCAGAAAATCCAAAACGCACTGGTTGCCAAATATACCAAACTCTCGTCCTCTTAAGACCGGGATGTAATAGTTCATCGCCTCGAAATCGCCGCGACTAATTACAAAACAAATCATTATTAAATCATAAACAAACCTAATTACCGACCTCGGTGAATGATTTCTGCCAGTCAGAAATTATGTCTGCTCACGATTGGATTATTATTTCATGCGTTATCCGGGTCGGCGATTTCGTCGTGACTAATTATTACATCCTGACCTAGAACTGGCCCTTAAATACTAATAATTTCCTAATGCGATCCTTGTCCGTACAATTACCGACTTACACTCATTCTTTCTTACTCTCTTCATAATCATTAACTCTGCACGTAAAACCCACGCCGAGAGTCTTCTAGTATATTTTATCACTTAGGCCGTGAAGTCCTTCTCTGGCGATTGTGCATTCGTAGTCCGAGGCGAAGACGAGGATTAGAATGATAATCGTCAGAAAAGGGCTCCACGGGCGGTTCAGAAACGATATTTTTCGTTACTCAGTTCGTGGGCAGGGTGTATGATGGCCGCGCCGCTTCATCATCAAACGTTGCTTCATGGACTGAGTACCAAAAAATATTTTATTGCTGGGCCTCAGCTGCCATGTATGTCCCCAACTCCCGGTGGGCCCATCGATTGAAGATTTGAGTTGCTCAGTTTGTCGATTACCATTCGGGCGAAATTCGATTTGAATTTCAGTCGATAGAATCGGACATGAATCGACCATATGCGGAGTCGATTACAGGAGTATTTCGAATGAGATAAACAACCGAAAGGGTGCTCGACCAATCGACCAATTTATTTATCGTTTTCGAATAGTTTCCCCAGTCGAATGCATTTCGATTGTACCCTTTCGTCAAGTCGATCTACCGTCAATCGATCTCTCGATTTATTGTTCTAGAATAGTTTTCCCATTGTAATTAGAAGAATCGAGTAACACTTTAATCGATTCTCGTCTGATTGCAAGGAGTCTTCCATAATCGAAATTCTCTTGTAATGGACTCCGTATGTAGTCGATTCATGTCCGATTCTATCAACTGAAATGGAAATCGAAATTCACTTGAATATTAATCGATAAACTGAGCAACTCGCTTCTTCAATTGACAATCGATCGAATCCCAGAGGGCCTATCCTTGACGCATGGGAGACGTCTTCCGTGAACGGAACTTAATCCGCAAACGAACCGAAGATTCGTCGATCACTTTTGGTTGGGACTTTTAAATTCCTGAGGGCAAATCTTTCGTTCGGCAATTTTATACTCCCACACGAATCTTATTCTCATACGAAGTATCCTAAAGATTGAAGGCTCCTAACCTACGTTGTACCAACGAAAATTGAATTTCTATTATAAAATTTTATAATTAAAAAAATGGATAATCCTCGTCGGTTTCTGAAAAATGCTTGTCATCGATTTCATTACCTAAACAAATTCGGTTCCAAGAATTTAATTCGTAGATAAGAATCGCGAGACGAATCACATTCGTATGGGGAAGTGTCTAACGCATCAGTGTTCTCAAGGAAATACCAAATATTCGTTCATGGATTACATTCCCAAATGTCGAGAAGAGAACCCCACATTTCCCAGTTAAAATTGTCTGAAAAATCTTCACTTGAAGAAATTAAAAATCATTCCAAAAAATAAATCTCGATTGAAAAAAAAAATTCACAAAGAAGATTGTTTTTAAGTGGACAATTCTGAAGTTAAACATTAAAAAATAATGCAAATAATAGGGAGAATGCTCGGTATTATTCGCAAGAATCCCAAACGACAACTTTCTCATTCATTACTGCTCACCAACGGTATTACCAACGGCAAAAGCGTGACTCCAGGGCATTAACTTCTCTCCTCACTGCAGTTATTTAATATAGATACCGGCGAAAGAGTTTTGCGGATGTAATTAGGTGACACTTTCATAATTTTACCGAATTCTATGTATAATGCAGGTGCTTTAGCCAGTCACCGCGGGTAATATTGCCTCGGTATTCATTGTGTGAGGTGTTTTGATTGATTTGTCACGACTCATAAATTTCTTTCTATTTTCTTCGAGCATCCAATGAGCTTTGGGAAGCATGTAAATGACTCATTTGCGCCGTGGCGAGCTACTTCCACGAACGATTTTGCTGATTGATAGATTCACGTAACTACGGATTTTCCCTTCAACTTCCTACTTTATGCCAAGTAAATTCATTAAATTATGTAATTTTAACGATTTTTCAGAATCTTAAGTTGTTGCGTGATGTCACGCGGTGAAAATTATCGGAATTATCCTGCGAGAACTGACTAATATGAATATAAATTGAATTAACATTTGGAGGAAAAAAAAGCCAGACGGATGAATGAATTTTTTTTTACAAGCGAAGGACAAAAGTTCTTTTTTATTGAAGGACAAGAGTTGGATCATCAAAGTTCTAGATCGACCGCATCGACAGTATCCGTGAAAGCATTGCCCCACCCGGTTATTCCGCCTCGAAATTCCAGAAATGGCACGTCTGAAGGTCTTCAGTTCTGATATTCAACGAAATTTACAATTTATGGGGAGAGGAAGTTATACCTACAGGTAAAGGAACCGTCCTTCGAAATTTCAAGTCAATATATTCATTTCTTCAGGAAAGAGAATGCGTACAAGGAATGTGAGTGAAAAATCGAAAAATTGAAATATCTCGAAAACTTGTAAAACCCTGTATGACAGCCGATATATTTTTATTGATTAGAATTGAACGCGCACTTCGCACGCATCTCCACTGTCTTCAGGTGTCCATTCGGATTTATTTCTTCATTTTATATTTCGTCTGCTTTTTTTTATAAGTACAAGAATTTAGAATTTATTTTAGAGATAAATACAAAAGGTTAATTTTTTTTCCAGGAGATTAGAATTGAAAATTTTATTTTCCATCAGATTCTTAGAGAACTGATTTTTTGCAAAATTTCCTTTTGTTATTGCTGTGTTTCTTCTTTGTAATATTCTTCACTTTCGTTATTTTTTTCTTGCGGAGTTGACGGAAATAGTATATTGCCGGATGGGCGTTATGGGGTTTTTTGCTCGCGTGGTGTTTGGCAAACCGAGCCGAAGGCGAGGTGGCCAACCACGCGAGCACCGTACGAGAAAGCTCTAGAAGCAGTACGGCAAAGAAATTTGTTGATTCAACATAACTGACTCGACATAACTTCTTTTTGGTCATTCTGTTATCATCAAATTTTTGAATGCTTTTAATAGAGTTAACGGTAAACTAAGGTATATTTGGTGAACAAATTGATCATAATTAGTCTCATTCCATTTGTTTCTAAAGTTAACTATTTTTCGAGTAATTGTTACCATTTTCTTGTAATTTTGCCATGAGCTTCAAATGATCACCTTCAGTGGAAGGACTGCGATAACTCGGTTTGAAATTAGAAATGTAGGCGGTAATTTTGTATTTGCTCTTATCATCAAGGGTTCCAACACATAAATTATTCATTGGATTTCTGTGAGTCTCCATCATTTCATTTTTTTTTAAGTATCCAATGATATTCGTAAGAATTGTTTTTTTAATAAAGGGATTCGAATTCATGACACCAAACGATTCAGAAACAAATGTCAATTTCTCAAAAACGGCTGGACCAATTCAACTGAACTTAGGCATAAAATTAGTCCTTTAATCTGACGAAATTTCCGATTTTTCCCGATCACTTTAGGCAAGTATATGTTTATTTTTCTAAAAAATTAACAATTATGTTGACCAAATTGGCCACAAATTTTCATTGAATAAAACTTGGAGCGTAAATTACCGCCAAAATTGTAATTTATACCTCATGAATGTGAATTATCCTCAATATTCTGATATTCCCGGGCATGATCATCGCGAATGTTAAATTACACTTGACAAAAACGTAAATTACACTCACGAAAGCGTAACTTGTGTTTAGAATTTTGTGTCCGTAGTTTTGAGGAGAAAATAACACTTATAAATGCGATATCTGTAATCTCCACTGGAGTGGGTGTGTTCTGAGAGATTTTGTCCATTAGATAGTTACTTATAAGCGAGCTTCGTTACAATTACAGTAATTTTTGTCACGCGAAAAGAAAGCGAAAATAAAATTAATCCGATTATAGTGCACACAGCAATGACTACCGAAGAAAATTATTATTGCCGGATATAAATTGATGTATCCGGGGAATTCCACAGCGGCCAAGTATGGAGCACGAGTATTTTGTACATGAGTACTCTTCTTGTGTCTGCTAAAAGTGAAATCTCGTGAATGAAAGTAGGCAAACGAATACAGCCCAGAATGACGTGCAATGTAGTGCCCGCATGCTCGCAAGCAATTCCTCTTTCCCTTTTCATTTCACTTATTGTTTCGCTGCATTGGTATACTATGAACAGAACAAGTTTTTTCATTTCACTTTTTTAAGGAGTTTCATTCAAAATTACAAGCAGTCAAAGAAAAGTGGGATTTTTTTTGCTTCCGAATGGAAGCATTGAAATCGGTCAATTTTTCGAATCTCTAATTTTGCATGAAAATTATCCAGACTGGTCTGAAAGCCAAAATACAAAATTGGAGCGTCAGGACTGTCGCTGTAGGAGGTCAATTTTGTCAACATAATTTTTAACTTTTAGAAAAATAAACGTATACTTGACTAGTGATTAGAAAAAATTGAAAATTTCAGCAGATTATAGGTATCACTGAAGACTTTTTGTCGATATCTTGAAAACTATCAATCCAATTTGAAATTTTTTTTTAGAATTTTTTGTCATTTATTTAAATCAATATATCTTTTTTTTGAAGAAATTAATATATTGACTTGAAATTCCACAGGAAGTCTCCTTTGATCATGATAATGTTTCCTATCAAAGATGAAATAAATCGGAGAACTTCATCAATATCTCAAAAACGCCTCGTGCGATTTTATTTATTTATTTCTTAAGTTTCTGCGCATGATAAATTTTTGTACTAGCTTTTAACCTATTTTTCTGAAGTTTGATGTTCTTTCCCAGCCTTCTTCCGGCACTTTATAAAAGCGGAAATTATCTGTTTGACATTTTTTTTCTCTGGGTAGAAGTACTAATACACAATTTTTATTTTAAATGACCATTATTGTTTCCCCTGAGGGTCAAATACGATTTTTCTGCCAAAATGGACGAAAGTGAGGGTTTCTCACCGAGCGAAGCGAGAAGTACCTCCCCAATAAAATATCAGCGGTTATTTATTATTTACCTCTAACTTTTGATAATCTCCCTGTAGGTTTTGATAATTTACCTCTAGCTCTGCAATTATTTCTTTCTTTCTAACCCAATAACTGTCAAATCGTATTCTGCGGAGTGGAAAGAAGACACGAAGGAGGTGAAAATGAGTCGGTTTGTAAAATATATCTTGCAACAACCCCATCGTGCTCCGAAATTAATTGGATATTTTCCTCCAGCTTCCCTGCCTGGGAAGGGGCGTGACAAATTTTGCAGAAAAATTTCACCCAATCGTTCCTAGGCAACAAAGCTATCGAAAAATATCCGATAATTTTGGAGCACTAGTGGTATTACTACTGATAATTTCTCCTAATATGATTCGTTACTGAGATGATACGGGTTTTGAAAAAAATATGTAAAATGAACTTGTCTCGTTTTACCACTTCGCTACAGAGTTTACCGGCACTGACTAAACATCCTTAAATTATTTTGATTGAAGAAACACCATCTGAAGCTGAATTCGATTTTCAGCCGAGGTGTTGTGAAAAATTTGAAATAGCCCGATTAATTTAAACAAAATGACAAAGTTCTATTCAATCTGAAATAATTCATGGCATAAAAGAATGATTTTATCTTCTACTTCATTCAAATGAAATATCAAATAACTAATTAATTAAAAAAATTTTCAATCATTAGTTGACTTGAAATGTCTATCTCAAATTGTATTTCTATTTGATTGTCATGAACTAATGCCGAACTCTGCGAGAATGACAGTTGCATCATTTACGGATGCTGTATTTGACTCGATTCTCGAGAGCAAACGAATCTCGATAGAACAACGATCACGACACTCTCCTCTCCACCGGTTTTATTCTCAGAGAAAGCGTACGGTACGTCACGTTGTGTTCGGTATATACCGAGATCATCGCCTGTCCCCCAGTTCGACTTGCCCAAAATCATCGATCGTAGGAACCTCCAAACTTTCACTCCAACTACTGAAGATTCACCATTAGCATCGAGACATGTTTTAATTGCAAAAATATCTGCAGGCGCGTAATAAACATTCATTCTAAGTAATCGAAGTCATTAAATTTTCTATTCAATATCTTTCGATTCCATTGCTAATGGTTTTTCGCTAATGCACGGGGAAAATAAATTTTTCTCTGGCTTTTCGTTTTTTTAATCCAATTTTTCCTATTTTTGCTTCTGAATGAATATATGGAATTTTGTACCATTTTTTTATTTGCCATTTTGTCCGTAGGGGTTGTATATAAATTCATAATTTTTTTGCTAGGACAAAATTGATTGCGTAATTCTGTAACGAAGTGGTAAAACGCGATAAGTGTATTCTTCCCGTCTTTATAAAACGCGGATTAACTCAGTAAGGAGTGGTTTTAGGAAATAATGTCACTAGATCATTTTTGTAGCTGATCAATTTCGCAACAAAAAACTTTTTCTGATAATTTCTCCTAGCATTATTCTTTACTGAGATAATACGGGTTTTGGCAAAATATTCCAAAATAGATAAACCCATTCAGAAGCATATCGCTAATTTATTATCAAATAAACTATACACCGTCACAGAAAATGCCAGTAAAAAAAAAATACTTCCATTCAAGATATCGTGAGAAATTCATTTTTCGATATTAATATCGAAATTTAATTTTTGATATAAGTTATTTTCTCCAAGTACCCCAACTGGTAACTAATCTCCTTTAAAAATTGATTTTTGGTTCTCGGATACTGCAAATGGTTTTGTCCTTTGTTTACCATCCACTCCACCTTTACACGAATTTCTCTCATCTTTTTTTTGCTGATGATTCATAATAATAATAATCATAATTTAGAACAATGAAATACATTCTATAAACTAGAACTAATATTTTCATGATTGTTTCTTTTAATTCTAGATCGAGCTGACAAAAAGTGGATTTTTCCTGAATTAAAAAAAATATTTTTACCATTGATAATATATTATAACGTGTCCCCCTTTTCTACATTAGAAATGTTAAAAAATAGATGAACATGAGCCCTAACAACGAGCAACAAGAAAGAAAAATAAGAGGATTGGATTTGGATCTAAATTCGATCGAAGACACATGATTAATTCCTGTATAAATAAACCGGGCTTTCATTGAAACTGGAATATTTATTTCATTCAATTGAACAATATCAATACCTTTAAGAGCCCACATCTCCTGCTTCCTCAGTCCCTCGATGTATCTCGTAATATCCTTTTGACATTGTCCACCCACAGGATATTTACCTTCCTCCCAGTGTTTCTCCAGATTTTTGGAGCTGAATACATCCAATCTCTCAGCTATCGTATGCCAATTGTAATCTGATATATTCACTCGAACGTCCGGCAAACTCCTCGGTTTATGTACAGTTGTATCCCCCTCATTATTATCATTCAATGATAAACTTAATTTAGTGAAAGTCCTCAGGTCTTCCTCACCAAACACTCCAATACCAAGGAGAACTAATATTGTCCACTTCAAACTCATTATACCACTCGGAAATCTTCTCATGATGTATTCAAATATTTCAATTTGTCATATCATATCTGACCCATTTACAAAATATCCTCAAACTTAAATAAAAAAATGTAAACAAATTCTGAAACACAATAATTTTTTTTTCTAACAATAATAGTCAATTTTTTTTTTAAACAATTGTAGTAAAACTTTCACTTTTTTGTCCGCATTAAAATTTCTATTTCTCGATAAAAATTTTACGAACATATTTTATGACAGATAAATCTGATGGGATTTCCATTTTCAAGCGTAATCCCTCAAGCTCTTTTGAATTTCCTATCAATTCCGTTTTCTTCGATAGCCACTGACGAACTATAACATTCGAGACGGACGGCAGGTGGAGAAATGGTTTTACTTGTCTCTCACTCTTTCGATGTAGCGGTGGGATCATAAACCTGGATATGGATTGAGAGTGGGGATGGGAGACAAGTGAAATTTAAAAGCCCATCGCTGTAGAACTGCCGGGATGCAGAGGGTCCTTGGAGGCCGCGGGGCCCTCCGGCCCCTTGGAGTCCCATCGGGGATCTTGGGAGTGGGAGAGGTGCGTGGAGAGTGTGGGGGGGGGGGGGGGGGGAGGGTAGTTGACATTCAACTGATACTCAATATCCAGCCAACATAATAAACGAATTCAAATGCCTTTGTAAGAAATTATTGTTCATAAAAATCCCTCTGCAATTGGATCGTTAAGTTAAACGCTGGATACCCTTAAATTTACAATTCGCAGATGTGAATCTCCTTGAGCCTTTATTTCGCTCACTCTTTTTACATCTGTTGTATACCCCCTAATTAAGATATTTAGTTTCGTAGGTATAAAATAAATTCCATCCCACATCTGTTGGAATATTCGTAGCCGCTCCCAAGACCCCTCATTATTGTTTACCACTTTTTCAATTTCTGAAATCTCTGCAAATGGATTTATTTCACCAACCGCTATAAAATACTCCTCAATATTTTTTTCGGTAGCGCAGATCCTTATTTTGGTATTGCTACTTTTTTCATTCCCGACCCTTAATCTGGGACTTTGCTGTAATGATGGCACTCGAACTTCTAGGCCATCTCCTCGTTAGCTCCTGGTGGATCGCACTTTTGGAATTCCATCGACTGTCGATTGAAGAATCGAGTTGCTCAGTCTATCGATTAGCAGTCAAGGGGATTTCGATTTGAATTTCAGTCGATAGAATCGGACATGAATCGACGACATACGGAGTCGATTACAAGAGAATTTCGATTATGGAAGACCGCGAGACACAATCGAGTCAATCGACCAATTTTTTAATCGATTTAAAATAGTTTTGACTTTCTTAATACGAGAATCGACAGACCCTCGAATGGATTGTGTTTCGATTGTTTCCTCTCACCAAGTCAATCGATCCTTAATCGACTCCTCGATTTATTATTCTAGAATAGTTTTCCCATTGTAATTAAAAGAATCAAATGATACTCTAATCGATTCTCGTCTGATCGCAAGGGTTTATTTGTCCCATTCGAAATTCACTTGTAATCGACTCCGCATGTGCTCCGCTCTATCGACTTAAATTCAAATCAAAGTCCACTCGAATGGTAATCGACAAACTGAGCAACTTCATTCTTCTATCGACGGGTTCTCAGGTGTCCATTCAGATTTATCTCTTTATTTTATATCTCATCTATTTTTTTTATAGATAACCCTGGCGGACCAGTCGATTGCAGAATCGACTTGCTCAGTTTGTCGATCGGCATTCGAGTGGTTTTCGATTTGAATTTCAGTCGATAGAATCAAGACTCAATTGACTGGAGAATCAGCCGATTCTCTAATTAAGTATTGGAATACTATTCACAATCGACTGGAGGATTAGTCGATTCTCTCTATCACGATGGGGAAACTCCTTTGACACGACTGAATTACTGATTGATTGGGGATCGATTTACATGGAGAGACGGCACAATCGAGACACAATCGACTGGAGTGTCGT
>JAPYZN010009935.1:0-10675 GCA_030522865.1 Psyttalia lounsburyi
ATCTGACTCATGTGATTATAATCCTCGCCTTCGGCTCGGATTATAAAGCGACATTCGTCAGATAATACTTTCATCGCCTGGTGACATAATGTACTATTTCGACACATTGAGATGAAATAGTATATTTCGAAACAAGTGACAAAATAGTATATTTCGTAACGAGTGAAAACAAATTTTTTTTCGCGAGTGGGAGGTTTATATCACGAGCCGAAGACGAGTTCCGAACATAATTTTTCATCTCAATGTGTCGAAAAAGTACTTTTCAATCACTCTCCTCTTCGCGTCGAGTGACTGAAAAGTGACTTTTCCGACACAGCGTGATGAAATAGTATAGTTCGTAACAAGTGAAAAAAAATGGTTTTTGGCGAGTGGGAGGTTGATATCACTCGCCTTCGGCTTGTGATATAATCCTCCCACTCGTCGAAAACCATTTTTTTTTCACTTGTTACGAAATATACTATTATATATTTACATTATATTATAAAATATTTTCCACGAAGAATTGTTGTTGCGCAGCGGAAGTATTTATTCATCTCAATGCGAATGAGGCATCATAAATTGCAAATACAACAAATAATTTAACTGATAGCCCAAAAATCTCCGTTAAAAACGGAGATTTCATCATTGCAATGGAATTCAACGTCTCTTCAACCCACTCATAGTTTTAGCCGACGGTGTAAGGCACAAAAATGTACAACGTACTCTCGGCAATAAGCCGTCTCCAAATCACCTCGTTAGTTTCGTTATCGCCGCGAGGCGTTAGCCTCCCTTGACAATGCCCTCTCATCTCTCATATTTTTGCTCCGCTAGTTTTTTTTTTTTATCGTTACCGGTTGTAATTCCTACTCACTCGAGAAATTCAAAGTGGGGTCAATGTATTTATTTTATCCTTCTGGTTCATTTTAGTTTGACACGTCCGTTGCAGATTACCGTACACCAGAGTGATATATAATCTCAAAGTGGAATGACTTAGTAAACGTGAGCCGGGGATTGCATAACTTGTTTGAATGTATTGAAAAACTATTTATGAATAACTAGAAGTGAAGTGGCGAAGTCGAATGACTCAATTCTACTTGAGAGCCTGTGTTTTTGGATAATTATTTCAAAGTTTCGAGCGTCGTTTTTACGAGATTTCTTTTTTGACGACTAACTGATAACTTGCTTTGAATTTTCGTTGTTGTGGTTTTTAAATGCCAAGGAAATTCACATTTTATTCAACAAACAAGAACTTTCCCTCATATGTCGCTTGAATTGGTAAAAAAAAGTAGAACGCCATTACTTGTCACCGGCCTTACTGTCATTAACAATTAGTATTTGTTCCGCCGATCCAATGAAAAATTGAGACTGTCATCAGGTGACAAGAGTCTTTTCCCACGAATGAAAATATTTTCGCTTAAAATCTGGATTTCAATTTTCTAACTGTCCACTTCGCCACTGCATTTGGACAATATCCTAGTTAGGTAGTTAGGTAGTGGATTGCTCAAATTCTTCAGCTCCAAGATTAATATTTATCTTTGAAATATGTAGCGCACGTGTTGGTGGCTGCCATCGTCCAAGTGGCCGACTGGAGAGTTCCAGCAAACACGATATAGTAGCGTTGCCACATGTACTCCACGTGTTGGCGTTTCCGCGAAATCGATGAGCGACGAAAAGTGACCCCCCGATATTCATTCACTCCAAGAGCCCTCATATTCCTACATTCAAACCTCATACGACGTTCCACCCGGTATACCATCGGGTGTACGTTGGGCTATAAGCTTCGAGAGAGAGAGCGAGACCGTAGACTAATGATCCCGGTGGCTGGAGCGCTTTTTGCCGGCATTCTACAGCATTCCCTTTCAACTGCAGGACTCCTTGGGTCGCTCCCTCCATTCTCCTCTTCACTCTCCCCCATCTTCCCTCCGCCCTCCCCTTTATTTCTCAACGTCGGACAACGCACCTTGTTCCTCAAGGATACATCTCGTGTCGTGAAATCCAAAATTATCCGAAAATTATGTTTATCTTGGGATATTTAATTCCTCACGAAACGTATTCTCATGCCTTCTAACGCTCATCCGTTAGTCGGAAGTAGAAATCTCTATTTTTTTCTCTCTTTTATAATGAGTATTTGACGACGTTAATTGCTCCCCTAGAGTTTCTAAATAATTAAAAAATTCCTCTCTCAATTTTATTGATTGACTCGCTTTAGCCGATAATTATTCAGTACGACATGAGCGAAATGCATCCTCTCGAGGTTCAATTGTCCTTCGCTGGCACAAATTATTGCGCGATTGCTTTTACTATTGCACGAATTTATTTTATCATCTTAATTTTCTGGTGTTACCTCGCAATATTATTCCGTATGAAATATTCAGGGTACGTTTTAGTTGCCGTTGGCTAAAATCCTACAGTTCCAAGAGTCTCAAGTGAGTTTCTGAGCTCACTCCTCCCGACACCGACAAAAACCAGGGACGCCCGACGACGAATACGACGGACGCCAGGCGCTCTCTGTGCTGCATCATTAGTGCTCCATCTCACTCATTCGTTCTCCCCCTAACACACGTACACACAACATTAAAAAAAACTCAGGAGTAAAACAGGCCAAACGAATGAGAATTCTAGTTTAATTTAAAAAAGAGGAGGGGGGGGGGGCAGTGTTAAATCGAGATACAATATACATTCTATTTACTCTCAACTAAATCATTCGATTCGCTTCAGTTTTGTCTCACTTGAAAATTTATTGGGATTTTATCGAGCTGAAGGGACGAGACGGGGTGAGTGTGTAGGTGTCCTTTGAATTCGTCTTTCGTTCTGAGCTACCCCTTTTTGTTGAGATAAATCGCTTGCCTGTCGCCGATGTCTCTCTGTCCCTTTTTTTTTTCCCCCCAGTGAGGGCTTCAAAGAGGGGAAAAAAAACAAACGGATCACTTCGTGATTACGTCCGGGACACGATCGGTTCTTTTTTGAGGGAATTTTCATCACAGAGAACCATTCAAATTAGGTGGTGAGATTTTTAATTCAGGTTTTACGGGGGGAGATTGTTATATTGTAGGGCTGCAGATCCACCGAGAGAAAACATTTTCTCTGCTGAAAAAATACATATTCAGGGGGGAGAATTTTTTTTCAGCTCAAGAAAATTGTTTCCCAGAAGAAAATTTCCGTCAGTGAAAGTTTAATTATTTCTACTCGATATTTAGCAGTTGGATAGAATACACATAATTTTGATTAAACTCCGAGAATCCAAATATTATATTGAAAAACGATATATTTGACGGAAAATCAAAGCCTTTACCGTCAAGTACAAGTTTTAGGTGACAAAAAAAAATCTTTTGGGTGATGTTTATATTTTCGCGAGCAGAACAAATTAATTTACCTCAACCTATAGAGTTCCTCAGTAACGCCTACATTATCAGGTGGAAAATATCGATATCATCGATTTTTTTGAGTAGAATGAATATATTTTCGGCAGAGATAATTTTTTTTCTCAGTGCGATGAGTCTATTTTTATTTTGATTGAATTTAATTGCAGATTTGCCTGGCGACCGCAGTTTTCGAACAGTTTTTAGTTGAGATTGGAGGAGAGACTGAAGGAAGGCAGCCGTTTGGGACTTTTTCAAAAACATCTGTAACTCAGACTCACTGCGGGTGAAAGGAATGAATTTGAAGGGGAAACAAATCTCAAGTTTTGTGTGATAATACGATAAATCCTATGTAACATTCTTTTAAAATGAGAGGCGAAATGATTGACCATTATAATTCCAACAGTTGGAGCTGTTGGGCTAACAGTTGGCACTAGCTGTTGGGCTAACAGTTGGCATTTCAATTTTATCCCGCAGTTTTTCTTACGACAATCCCGCAAAAAACGACTGCATTTTTGACAGTAGTAAGTGTCCATTAGATCTACCTGATAAATTGACTTTGAAAGCAACTCATTTCAGCAGAAACTTCCGAAAAAACTTCTGAAATCCGTCCTCCTCACTCCAATTTCTTATTAACGACAATTAAGAAATTAACACTTCAGGGTTTCATTGAATAAATGAATTCCACTTCATTGTAAGGGTAATCCTCTCTTCCCTGAGTGAATTGTTAAGCAAAAAATTTCAACGGGATGAACAAATTAAAAACTGCATTGTTCTTCATAAAACATCAAAAAAACGCTTTAATTTGGACTGAATACCCCGCGAAAGATTGACCATACGGATTACCTATTCGACTATTCACCCCAAACATAAATCAACTCAGCAAATTCTCACAGTATTAATCCCAACTTTGATGATTAATTCAAAGGGTTCAAGAAAAAGGGGCATCAAAATTTATTCCGCCGTTTTCCTACCCAAGTTTGATTGTAATGGTAATAAAGAGCCCCTGAATTTCCGATAGTTTTTGTATTGTTTGAGTGCAAAAAAAAATAGCCGTTAACGGCAACTAGCATTTCTCGCTGGTAGTTTGTTTCCCCTTTGTTCAGCGCTTAGTTATAGTTTTACGGCTCCCCGGAAGTATTACTCATTACACCCCCTCTACATCAGCTCCCTGAGTTATTCTCGTAATAATTGATGTTAAAATTTCAGTAATTTCTACGGCCTTTAAGAGTTACTTGCATTAATTGAAGAGCTTTTCCGCCTCCTTAACACTCGGCAAACTTTTACCCTGTTAATTTCAACGGACCTTCACTCCCAGAAGAATTCTCTTCACATTGGACATTTGAATATTCACTCACCTGACGAACAGCTGTTCCTGATTGTTCACCCTCCAGGAGACCACCGTGGCGCCTGCAACAAAACCGCAAAAACAGTGAAAATTCAAATTCACCAACTCATGTTTCACGAGGGGGAAAAAAAAACTCAATTTGTTACAGCTCGAATGGGACAAAAAATCATAGAAAAAAACTTGGAACGTTGTTACTAGTTTGCAATTCCACCGCGTCGTCATGCGCATACACAAATGTATGCATATAAAGCGTAGCCGGTAAACGCGCGAGAGAGTTTTTTCATCGTATTTATCTCTGTCATCTGACTGAACCAATCATAGCAGATTCTCCGAAGCGGGCGTACTCCCGATAATGATTTGCATAACTGCGATAACGACGACAATCTATAACAACTCTACCGGTGATTATAAAAAAAAATGTTTAAAAGGATAAAAAAAAATGCAGTTTAAAAGTTTACGTCCGGATCCACGTGGTTTTGCGCTAGAATGTCGCGCTCTTTGCCCGTTTCACCAAACACCAGTGGAAAAACACAAGTTGACATTTAGAATAGCCTTTGGCCTGAATTCTGAATGGCACAAAATTAATTCGAAATTGATTGATACTTCATGTCAAAGTTCAAGGGTCTAGAGCGTCGTAACACTCGTCCGGAAATAATAATGAGAACTGGGAAAAATTAAACGATGACGTCAGACACATATACAGCACAGAATGTCGGGATAAAATTCAGTGGAAATAAATATAACGCGCACACACCGTGTAAGTTGATTGTGCAGGTGGTATTGTTGCCCCTGTCGAGTACGACAACGCTGGTAGCCGCTGCCATGTTTGAATCGCGAATGCGCCGCCACTCGGCTCGTTTGCCCCTGGGATGTTGAGGAGATTTTAACTCGCCTGGCCCTCACAAACGAAACCGCGCAGCTCTCGACCTTTGTTCAATGCCCCCTAGCCGCCTCTGTCCTTACCCCCTCCAACATACCAAACTAAACAACACGATCATCGTTAACGATAGTCCCGCTACACTCTTGGAATTATCTTTAACGCTCTCACTTACCCACTGCTCATGGTTATCCGCATCCGTCGTGACTGTTATCCACCCAGTAGCGCCATCTTGTGAGGCCTTTGGAGACGGCACTGGAATTGACGGCGGTTTATTCGGAGGGTTGACTCCCGATTGATGATAATGTCACCTACTGAGAGATCAATTCAATTATTTAAATGTTCAGTTTTGGGCATTTCTCCAAATTGAAGTTCATACCCAAGGGACCTATTTTATCCTGACCAGGGTCCTTGCACGGCGCGACATAATAGGATATTTCTCACCTAGGGAGGAAAAGTAGACAAGTCGTCCTCACGTGGAAAATTACGACACGAACCGCAGGCGAGGGTTGTAAGCACGTGAGGAATGCTTGTCTGATTCTCCTTCCGAGGGTTGAATACGATTTTTCTGCCCGAATGGAGGAAAGTGAGCGTTTTTAACCGAGCGAGGCGGGGTTAGAATGATCACTTTCGGTTCATGTAGGCAGAAACTGTATATTTCTCACCTAGGGAGGTAAAGTAAATTTTTTTTAATTTCAGCTTTGAACTTATTTTACTTTCCTTGGTGAGAGCATGATTTTTCGACCCCGTTTAGTGCATCTAAAGTAGTTGATTTACGCACGACCCCACTGTTCTTGCCGAATGATGAATATTATTTCTCTACACAATGTCCGTAAACTGTAGCCACAACAAAAATTATTTTGTCAAGTAAGTTTACTTGTCACAAGGAAAGGTGTACAATATTAATATAAATATTTACATTCTAGACCCGTATACTTCAATTGACAAACTATGTTTACTATATTTACTTGGGTAAACAAAAAATTTTGTCTCAGTGTTTACTCGGTGACAGGTCATAGTATTCCCCAAGAGGTTGTTGTAAATTAGGATTTAGGCGAGAACGAAGCCCGTTCATGCTAATTATTTTGTAATGCCCCAAAAAGTTGCAGAAAAACTTTCAGCGGCGTACGTGATCGTAACCTCGTAGACCCTCCTATCTACACTCCACTCCGTATTCCATAAATACAGTTTAACAAATGGCAAAAATAATTATCTATAAAAAATAACAATAACAATACTGAATTACCCGAACAGAGGCTTAAAAAATTGTGCCAGCGGACCTGGAGCCATCCCGGAAATGACAATCACTCTGCATCCCCTATGGATCTCCAATCTCAGGTGACTTAGTCACATGAATTAAAATCATAATCTCATTATCCATAAAACTCAAAGAAAGTGGCGCCACGAGAGTACCAAGAACTAACGAACCACCTCGTGCACATGTACATGGTGATGATGTACGTGGATTGGTGGCACAAAGTGCTCGGAGACGGCGCCTGAGAAAGTACGGCGCAGCAGCGGCGCAAAACGGAGTAAATCGTGAGTGGCTCTTCCAACACACGGGGATACGGGTGAGAGTGAGCTGGATCAGTAAATGAAGCAGACAGTAGTCTCTCCGGGTTGAAAAAAAAAATATAAATGTATAGCTATATAATGAGTTCCGGTAATGTGTCACGAGGGATGTACTTTCAGTGACAGTAGATCCATAGTCCAAATAATAAAATCCATTTTAAAGCACCAATGACGAAATATCATTTGATAATACAGCCAAGTGAAAGAGAATTGGTTTAGTGTTTTTCGCGGACTATGCATCGTCGGGTTTACTCGTACGAGCAATCCGTAGTCACGTCGATAGTCGATACCCTGGGCTTTGGAGAGTAACACAGTGGCCCGGTCGCGTGTCCTCGTTGTCAAACCAACGGGCTTGACAGGCGGTAACTGCCTCCCCCTTCAACCCCATACCATTCATCAGCATAACACTGAACTTGAAGGATCCCTTAATTTCTCCAGTTAATGGTCATTTGTTTTCATTGTTTTTTAATTATTTAAAGTCCACTGAGTTGTGGCGTTTTATACTTTTTGTGATTAAGTGTGTGGTGCTGTGGTGGAGTGAGGGATGAGGGCCGGGGGGATAATTTGGGTGACGATTTGAGGGCAGAAATGTTGAAGTTTGGCAGTAAAAACGACGTTACTGTGGTGCATCGCGCCACTATTCGATTACTCGACGACGCCGAAATTATCCACTGTGACTTTCAGGTAAAAACACATTTATTTATTAAATTTACACATTATCTGGCAGTATTAACACTTGATTAATTATTCTGGGACCATTTGGGGTTATTTGCCCGGAGCTTTTAAACATCACTCCAGAGGGAATCTAGAGTTCCAGGGAAGTGGAAAAAAAAAAAAACTGTTTGACAGACGCTTCAACAATGTGTGCTTGAATTGTACCAATTTTTTTTCAGCTGTACTCCACGAACAAGTGCACCTGCTATAAAATTCATCGATCAATTTCCTCCATTCTTCATACATCTCTGATTGTGTTTGATGCACGTTGGGTAGAATCAGCCGTTATTCTGCTTCTGACAGGCCATACTTTGCACATCTGGACCGGAAGAGTGTGTGGATAAAATACGGAAGCACTTGAAATGCCCAAAGTCTTTGCAACGTTTAACACGTCTTTTCCACAGGGAGCGATGATTTGTCGCTTTCATCGGAAACATTTGATGTCAACGTTGGAGCTGCTCCTCTCCAACTCCATGTTTTCTCCCTGCTTCAGTCATTTCACTGTCGTCTCCAATTCGAGTGGCAATTTCAATTCATTGGCGAGATAATTGGGCCCTATCTACTCTCGGTGAATTTCTGAGTATCGATCGAAAGAGGGATCAGCGGAGAAACAAAGCTAAAAGGACAAAAGACCAGTGCAATGTATTGTATCGACAGAATGGCCCAGTGGATTTGCTATTTTATGATATTTTTTTTCCCCTCTAACTCTCGCCCCCCCCCCCCCCCCCCCCCCCCCCCCCCCCCCCCCCCTCTCCCTCCCCCCCCCTCGTTTTTATTTTTGGCACAATTCTCATACGACCCTGCGATCTCACCCCAGGGGGGATAAAACTTTCACCCCTCTCCCACTTTCCCTCCACCTCTCTTCCTCATAGACTCTGACATCTTTTTGTTGCTTCTCACACTCTGTGCATTTTCCTAGCGTTTTCATCCCTCAAGGCTCTTCCACTCAACGCTAGTCGCAGTCGTTTTATTTCAATGGGTTTTCCACTGTGCCAGAATTGCTGCACTCGATCACAGGCGCGTTAACGTCGACGAGAGGTCCACTCCAAAATCACTGATTGTCCCCTTCCATATGTTTATGGATCTTGTGGAAGAGAGAAAACATGGCAAAATCACGAAAAGCTTTTCCTTTGAATTGCTCGGACTCAACATTTCTCGAACTGTCGAACACTGAGAGCAGCTGGGGAAGAGGAACGAGTCGGATGAGTCGAGCCTTATTTGATGTTTAAGGATATCGAAGTACTTAGACCATTTTTTTCTGTCAGCATGGGTTCAGTGGTTGGAATAGGGGCAGTTGAACTCGACGAGTCCCATTTTTATGTGTACTTCACCGAACATTTGGTAATCATTTGAGTATTCGATGGTCTAAATTCCAATTTTTTTTAAGATTATTTTTATTGCTTTTAAGGGCCAGGTGTAATAATTTATCACTTCAAAATCTCCGTCACTCATTACACGTGAAATACTGATCAAATCGTGAGCAGACATCATTTCTGACGTGCAGAAATCATGCGCGGAGGTCGAAAATTAGGTTTGATTATGATTTAATAATTATTTTTTTATGTAATTAGTCACGGGGCTTCCGAGGTTACCAACTATTACACCCGGGCCCTAAGTGCTCTCAGCAAAGGGGAACAGATTGGGATTTAGATCGTGAGGAAACATTTTGGAAATTTGAAGAGAATTGCGAGTATTTTTTGCAAAAAAATTCCATGGAGAGCTTCCCCATATTTAATGATATATTCGTAAGAAGAAAATTATTAATAATTTTTTTACGAAATATCGTTTGAACGTGAATGATTATTGGTTGATTATCAGTTATCACAGGCATTTTTTAACCCGCAGTTGTTGGACTTCATCCACTAATTTTCCGTTGAGTATCGTTCAAACTGTCTGATGCAATCTTCGTGATGTTAATGAAGTGGTTGTTGGGAAATAATCGGAGATACTCGCTCACTGGAATACAGCGTTTGACAAGATTTTCACTTGCACCGGAAGCCCATTTTAATCTTCTCGGATTTATAAATTTTCGGGCGGAAGTGCTTTGGCAGTCTCCCGTCGAATTTCCGCATGGGATTACGGGCATTTTAATATGTATGGGGTGAACCCACTGAACCCGATAACCTTCGCAAATGGTAGCGCGAGGATTACTCGCTTTGAAGTAAATCAAAAAGGATCAATGTGCAATATAACATCCCACCAGCTCTAGGTATTATTTTTTGGGAACCGTTGGAAGAGCATTCTTCGCATTTTAAGTGTTACGTTATGAGTTATTAGTGCATAAAAATGAGCATTACGCTATTGGCTTGCGAGTGCAAAACAGGATGTAATTCCGTTATGCACTGATGTACAATTTTGAGTAATATTTTGAATAAAATTCTGAAAATACGTGACAATCGAACACTTTACGAGGCATAATCGGAAGGTCCCGGGTTCAAATCCCGGTCTGGACTGTCCATTTTTTTCAGTAAAAATTTCTTGTAAATTCTATATTGAGAATAATCCTGGATCCTATCCTACCTAGTCCAAATCCCATCCAACAATATCCTCTTATCCTCTGACGTCACAAGAATGTGGAACGCTATATAAATTTCCCGTCTTTGATGTTTTGATGTCTTTCTATATTAGTATATTTCGTAACAAGTGAAAAAAATGGTTTTTGGCTAGTGGGAGGTTTATATCACGAGCCGAAGGCGGGAGATATAATCCCACGAGTCAAAAACCATTTTTTTCACGAGTTACGAACATAATTTTTTGTCACTGCTGCTACATTCAGCTCGTGCCGAAAAGTGCCTTTTCGATCACTTGTGATCAAAAAGAACTTTT
>JAPYZN010009940.1:0-10798 GCA_030522865.1 Psyttalia lounsburyi
CCCTCTTTCTCAGCTCGTTCCTTTTGCCATCTCTCTTCATCTCACTTGTTCAGTTGGACTGAAAAAGGCCGGAGGGATGGTTCATGCACCCAACGAGTTAACTCAACGAGGTGGCAGGGAGTCCTTGACGACCAAGAGATTGCCAGCATTGCCTCCGGGGGGGTTGTGTGTCTATATATATGTCTAGATGTGGGTGGAAAGGTCGGTGGAGGTGTGCGATAGTGTGCGGGGCCCGGTCAGGCGTGGCCGGCATACCAAATCCGCGGGGTATTCTGGTCATGTAGACTCTCGAGTCCGCTCGCCCAGCGCCCAGGTCTCACTCTAGCCAGGCCGTGGTGGTGTACGAACTGGGGGTATTAATTGGCTTACGAGGCGACACTCATTAGCACTTTGAGTAAGAGGGAATCGCGTACTTCATCCTGCTCACACCAACCCCCATTCCCTTCTCAACTCCCTGGGTGAAACTGGGTTTATACAGTAGCCGAGGAGCAAGCCTGGTGGATCGTCATCGCTTGCCGGTAGACCCTCAAGGCGATGTCGTCTGCGGCTGCTTCCTTCTCCCTTCGGCCCCCTCCACCACCACCATCACCACCACCACCATCTTCTTCTCCTTCTCGGACGGGTTTGCTGAGACATCACGCAAACCCGTTGAAAAAGTAATGCGATCCATGAGCTGAATTAAAACGAGAACACAGACTTACGTTCCACGTATCCTGGTGAATCGATCTCCTGTATACCGGAGGGATAACTGAGGCAGTCAAGCGAGACGAGCGGATTATATCCGAGACGATCAATCCATCCTCGATATCTCCGGATTAAGATTCGATCGATGGAGCGCAAAGTGCCAGCAGATGGAACACTGTCAAGTTAACCATTCAGACAGGTATTCTACCTAATCCTTCTGTACCGATTGAATGTAATGCCCACTTTTGTGGATGTAATGCGTGTGTGAATGTACAAGAATCTTCCAAGACATTTTGAGGTGTAAGCGAACGATATAACCAGAGTCTATCACTGCCCTTTATTGCTGCCCAGAGTAAACTGCCCTCTGAAGGCCACCGGAAAGCCGATCCATCATATTGGGGACAAGATTGAGAGTATTCAATGTTGTCCAGTACATCGTTCACTCTCTCTCTCTCTCTCTCTCTCTGTCTCCCTATTTCTCTCTGATAAAATGTCTTCCTCTACGAATTGACCAGACACTATATTGCCATGGCTACCTCAGAAATGGGTAAATTGTTCATTTCTCCGAAGACGTTTATCGGCCACTGACAAATACATTCGGAGTCTTTCGCAATCTGAATCAATTTCCGGAAAGTCACTTTTCGAATGCCTCCCGGGGCATTTCCACCAGACTGTTGGATTCCTTCTCGCGCTATTCAACGATGCGAAGGATTGTGTGAACGGGATTACAGGAATACTCATAGTTGGGGGATTCCTTTTACTCCTTCGTTCTTGATTATTTCAACTTCCATACCCATTTCATTGCATCGTCCAATCCTTTCTGACCTTGCCTCCAAGCATTCCCGTGGACAATACAACTGTACGAGGTGCACTCGATTTAGCTTCTGGATTTACCTCGAATTCTGCAAACAGTGGCTTCTATCTGTGCAACCTGCCCGCAGACAATGTTCCTCGATAAGGCATTGTTCCTCCAGTGGAGCTGGTAGTCTCTCTCGTTTGCTTCAACCCTCTCAGCCACATAACAGCTACCCAACACATACGCCACCAGTGCGTTCTGCACTTGGTCGAAAATCCTGCGGCTCATATCGTATCCCGCGAACACACAAGAATAGTCATTAGGTGGACCATAGCCGTTCATTGCTTGCTCGGTCCCTTCTCATCCTGTACACATCATCGTCATTATCTTCAGTTGTCCTTCTCTGGGTGAATTCTCATTCACCTAGCGCTTTAAAATGTTCGGCCAAGATGTGCTGAGGGTGGTCGGATACAATAGCTAATTAAGACATGTAAATTTTGGGAAAAGCCGTCAGTCTTCTCTCATTCTCCGTTGAGATCATGATTACCTGTTTTCATTTGACGTTTCATCTCGAAGAATGCCACAAGCAATTGGAATCAAATTGTCCTGGATGTGGATGATTAACTATTATCTTCAGCTGTCCTCTCTTCAGATGAATCTTCCTTCACATATCCCTGTAAGCTATCCATCTAAATTATGCTTTAGAGTAGTCAGCTACAATAGCTAATTGCAACTGCTGATCATCCATGTTCCCCTTTCCTCTTCGTCTTATTGACAGATGCCGAAGGCAATTGGCAATGCAATCGCACTGGAAGCTGTTTATCAAAGGGCGTGACAACTGAATCGTCTGATTTATTATCATCGCCGTTCTTCTTGAGAGACTTGACGTATTGTTGTAATCTTTGAGAATCATGCTTAAGCAGCTGCAGCAGCCAATTCCGGCCCGTTGTCCTAGGGATTGAAGACAGCCTTTTGAAAATATCCACCCTTATCCCCCTTTCGTCAAGATGACGATTACCCATTACTAGTCGTCACTTCATCTCAAAGACAAATGCCAAAAGCAATTGCAATCAAATTGCACTTGGAAGCAGTTTCTCGAAGGGTGTGACAACTGGACTATGTGATTTACCAGTTGCACGATAGCATCCTCTTCGTTCTCTTAACAAGCCATTACCCAACTCGCCGACTGATTGCAAGCATCACTGTTGACTTGAATAATTTACCATCAGCCGTTAGAGTTTCGCATTGCTGAGCACCTGTATCAGTTTCTCTCGTTTCTCACTTGTTCGTTGAATGAACTAAATGTTTCAGCAAATGAGACAAACTGAGCTGCGTCTGACGCTCGTCGACAATTTCTACTTTCTCCAATAATCTGTGAATATCCGTGCGCGTCGGGTGCCTTCGCTCTCCCTCCCCTTCTACTCCTTCACTTACAAATTCAAAGTCCCTGGAAGCCATTCACGGGATTCTGCTTGCGACGGGCAATGCCCCAACTGACAGTGCCAGGAGGGTAATGCCTTTGCCGTGGAGAGAAAATCGAGCATCCTTGCATTTCCAATAGTACTCCACTAACATTTCTCCGTTTTAATAGGTTGACGGAGTGTTTTTCCCCCCTTCTGCTCCTCTCTCTCTCTCTCTCTCTTTTTTTACATCTTTTATAATTTTTTTTTTCATCTTCCGCGAATTGCTTTTTACACCCACCAACCCTATGAATAGAGGAGAAATTAAAGACGAGTGGACTCAGGGGCTCAAAGTCAGTTAAATATTCAGGATATTTGCGCAAGCATATAACCCGAGAGTCACCAACGCTTCATCGGTCTAATTGCGGTAATACTCACAGACCATGAGGCCACTTTACCCACCGCTGTTCTGGATAACTTCTGAAACTGTGAAAAGCGTAATCACGCGGTGAATAGACGGGGAAGCGCAAGAGGGGGGGGGGGGGGGGGGGGAGATGTCGGGGGGGGGTTGTGTGTGGGGGGGGGGACTTGAAGATGAGGGCGCCTATGTTTGCCCCCATGAGGCTCGACACATGTCGCAAAACGAGTGTTGGAGCCCATCAACCATCCACAAACGACGTTTTCTTTTCAGTTGGCACGATGTGTGTTTGCTGTTTCACCTCTGCACGAGTGCTATTTCACACTCTTTTGCTCAACCATTTCTCCAACCCCTCCCGGCTCTCACCACTTCTTCGCCGCTGTTTTTTCTTTTTTTTTTTTTTTTTTTTTTTTTTTGTTTTTTTTTCATGACCTGTACATCACTTGGTTGGAAGACACTGTTGTATCCAGTTTGGCTTTTCCTCGGTGAGACGACTACGGTGGGGGAAATAAGAAGATGGGCTATTACATTCAATTTCACATACGCTTTGGAACGACTTGCTAGGCGTCTGTATGAGATCCAACGAGCACATACGTATCAACTACAACCAAGGGGGGAGGGATAATGTCGTTACTCGAGTGATACTCTTCTTCTTCATTTTCAGTGACTAAAATCTCCCTACGATACGCCGAGTGTTATGGATTTTCAGCTTTTCAGCTATCAACACGTACCTTACAATCACACAATTTCCTTTCACGCAGTTAAGCGTCTTTCAATCGGATCAAGTTGGGGCTTTATATATACTCTTTTTTTTTTTTTTTTTTTTTTTTTTTTTTTTTTTTTTTCTTTTTTTTTTTTTTTTTTTTTTTTTTTTTTTTTTTTATTTTAGTAGAAAGCCACTTGGCGTTATTCTCGCCTTGCTTATCGGAAAATCCGATCGGGGTGAAAACGAGCCATGAGGTTTTTCTTTATTTTTTTTTTCTTTTTTTTTTGCCCATCCACTGGTCGTATATACGACTAGGGGGTTTGGTCGTCTCTCTGAGTCCGTTGTTGTCGCTCAATGGAGGACAATTTTGAAGCTGAGGCTATCTCTCTTTCTTCTCTCTCTCTCTCTCCACTCCTGGTCTTTCGTCTACTTGCCTTTGGTTATACTCGCAACGAGTGAGACCAATCTCTCCGACGATTTTTACCTTTATCGTGGCGCACCACTTTTCGGGGTTGTTTTTTTTTTCCCTCTCTTTTTCCTTTTCCTTGGCAACCCCCGCACTTTACTTTTCACTCAAACAACTTTTTCCTTTCTTTCTTTTTTTTTTTTTATTATATCACGGCTAACACCTTGCCTCTGTCCCGACACCCATCAAAGCTGTTTGAACACGCTGTATCGCTATTCGGTTTCCATTTCCATGGACGTAAGGCGAAAAGCATTGGAGCAGAATTTAATTGGGGTTTATGCACTACCCGCGGCAGGTTGAGCTCCATTAACATATGGAAGAAGTGATTCGTGGGGATATTTTGGGGTGGGGAGGTACATTAGGATTGCAGTCAATCAGTCTGGGAAGAGGTTTGAAGGTTTAATGTGGAAAATGGGGAGTGGAGATGTCTCGGCTTAAGATATTGGAAATGAAACGATGCAAAATTCCTGGTTAATTTAATATTGAGAGTAATCCAACGATTTTCTGTAGCGTCACACAAATGTGAAACGCTCTATGAATCCCCTTCTTCCATGTAAAAAAATCATTGGCGTAGGGAGACGGATAGTCTCAAGTGAAGACTTCTTAAAGTCGCGAGTGAATAAATGCTCATCATTTTTCTGAAGTGCGTCTTAACCCTTAGCTGGTCGCTTCACTTCACCGAACGTAACTAGTCACCTGTATAGCGCCGCGTCGTACGTGTATTTCCAAATGCATGGTTGCCACATCAACATTCGAGTCAAATAATAATTGTTTTTAGATACTTACGTGCATTCAATACTCGTAAAAACAATACAAATCCTACTAAATGAATATATTGCAGCAATCACAACAATCACAGTTCAGCTGACTTCGTCAGCTGAAAGGGGCACGAGAGGACTGGCAACGGCGCTCGTCAACTTTCTTATGCGGAACAGGTCGCGTGAACATTGTGCCGCAATTCTCGGGTTTTTCTTGATAAAAAAAATTATTATTATTAATTATTATTATTATTATTAGAAAAAATTAACCCATTTCAAAACACCGGAGTGGCCATCAAAGCCATAATAACATAATAGTTGAGGAATACCTATATTGCCAGGTCATGAATCCCAATGGTTTAGTGATAATTTCGAAAATAGTTAAAAGAATGTCTTGAGTTGCTCCTCAAAACAGCAAAAAGAAAAAAAGTGTTAATTTCAAACATTAGATTTTCAAGTGTTGACAAAATTATTCCCTCCGCAATCTTTTCAGTGATAATGATAACCGAGTAACATTGCAAAAGCCCTTTTCACTCCCTCTTTCAGACGCATTTTCTTGAATGGCACCCGGCAGTGTGTTTAGCCTATCGCAACAACACCAGCCCTGCGGAAGCGAATCACCAGTATCGCCGTTTCCTCAGTACCGAGTTAAGCCTATCTGAGTTTTAGCTTTGTGCTTGGCTAAAAGCTCGTTGACTCAAACGCATTGGGCGACGAATCGGCTGGGGTTGAAGGGCCCTTCCATGTTTATGTTACGTGGCCTCACTCGCTTTCGCCAGTCCGGTAATCGCTTGCATTATTCACGCTCTTCAAGGGTGTAAGTCAGGCCAAATGCGAAACTCTTTAACAATGCTTGACTTTATCGCGCCAGCAGTTGTAGTTTCCATTCTCCTCGCGGCCGGGGGGATCAACCGACCAGAAAATGTAGATTTTGGGAGGGGGGATTGGCAGTAAGCTTGATGCAAGCAGTGAGCAGTGTTAGAGCTGTTGGAAAGTACTCTCGGTGAAGGTGTATTGAGGATTTTGGTAGATTAAAGACTCCTCGTTTCACCGTAATGACCTTCAGTTCGACCTCAGTGAGTTTTTTTTCGACTTTGCCCTTTATTTGGACCCAGTTGACCCTATACTTTAGCCCTTATTGCTCTTTCACTCGCGGTACACTCAGTTTGACCCTTGTCAACCCTCAGAATTTTTGCCCGATCATTTAGCTTTTAATTTTTGAAGATTGAGCTTATTTTTATTCTGCACTTGGCTTTGCAATTATGACTCTTGTTTTTAGTCTCGTGAGTTCTGCATATTTTGCTACTCGTAATTGACAATTTTAGTTAATAGAGAAATGATTTTCCTCGACAAGCTCAAGTCGATCTGCGTGATAAATGTAATTGTACAACTGCTATTAAATGAGGAATTGATGAAGATTAGAGGTGAGAGGGTGGATCGTCTCAATGGGTTTTGAAGGGAGTGAAGGAAGATTGTATGATGCAACTTGAGGAGGTTTTCAGGGCGAATCGATTAATCGAAGTGGGAAAACGTGGGCACAGGGGCCTCTTAACGAGGCAACGGATTAACGCGCCTCGTTACTAACCTTGTTTACTTCGACGCGCCGGCAATAAATCAACTTCCTTCCGTATACGAGGTATATAAACGATCATCCCAACGATAACTCGTACGGTGTACCTCACGTCTACGTAAAAGGATTGGTAATATTTTATACTTTTCACCGTCATCAATTCATCCTTCCTGTTTTAGAATACTAACAGATTTTTCTTTTTTTTTTTCGGGTTTTGGCATTCTGAGATTCAGTTTTTCACTGGCAGTGGGAGGGGGGAATTATGCAGAGGTTATTTAATGAAGATCGTTGATAAGGTGTTGAAGACATGTGTAAGGAGGGAGAGATTATCTTTCGTGGAAGCTCAAGTTGATTTGGGTGATAAATCTTAGAGTGCAGTGTCAAATAAATTAGCATTTGGGTAGTGTGAGGATTTAGAAAGTGGTAACTTGAGATTTTTGAATGTCTTAGTTGAGACTTTCGAAAAAGTCAGAAGACCATTTGGAAATTTCTCAATTTTAGAATTGAAAATGTCAGTTTAAGCCTCGATTGAGAATTTAAAAATCTGAGTTTAACCTTTCTGAGATTCACCAGTTGAAAAAATCCATTTAGGGCCCAAAAATCTCACGTTAAACCATCTCAGCCTCAAATTGAGTTCTCATTTTTACTCTGATAATTATAATTTTAATTCTCGCAAGCCCTAACAATTTTTTTCCGCGTCTTGAAAGTGGAAACTTGAGATTTTTGAATGTCTCAGTTGAGACTTTGGAAAAAGTCAGGAGAACATTTACAAATTTTTCAATTTTAAAATTGAAAATGTCAGTTTGAGTCTCGATTGAGGATTTAAAAATCTGAGTTTAACCTTTCTGAAATTCACCAGTTGAAAAAATCAATTTAGGGCCCAAAAATCTCACGTTAAACCATCTCAGTCTTAAATTGACTTGTCATTTTTACTCTGATAATTATAATTTTTATCCTCGCAAGTCCTAAAAAATTTTTCTCCGCGTCTTAATCTCCAGTATTTTTTCCATAGAAATTGATTTTTCTCTGGCAATATAACAGCAATTATCGTACAAATTCGCCGATTTCGTTTCTCCTGTAATTCCAAACTTGAGTACTTTCCAGTGGCAGTGAAGGCCAGGCAAATAATGCAAACTATATTTAATGAAGATCATCGATAAGAAGTTAAAGTCACGTATAGGGAGGGCAGCTTATCCCTTCACCATCGTAAGAGCACGTGTTCCAGCGGAATTAATTGTCACACAAATCCCCCTCGCCACCCCCTCAGCCCCGCCAACTGTCTCGAAGACATTTTATTGTCTGGATTAAAATCAAGAATGATGAATGACTTTATTATTGAATTTATGGTATCAGTGGGTAATTCACGTGACAAGTCGGAAGAAAAATTGCGCGTTTGGCGTTGATGGAGGATATGTTGAGCGACTGGAACGAATTATCATTCAATGACAAAATGGGTTACATTTTCTCGCTCTATCAACGCCCAATATTACCCAAGAAATTATAATAAATTGGGGGGGTTTTTCGTTGTCAGCAAAATCAATAGCCAGTGTTTCACAGTTCGTCCTTGTGAATCGGGTGAATTGTACTACCCCTCTAGCCCTGTCTCGCGCTTCTATTCAGTTCCTCCCTGAGAACCGATTGATTCGATTTGTGGGTGGTGTACCGGAAGTTATACGATTAAATCGCGATTCCAGGATTCCGTTCGTGCGCATTCTTGGCCGGTTGAGCCCTCTCGGTTTTCCCAATATACTGGAGTACATGGCCATTCTTCTCACTCCTCTCGGGGACCTTTATACCGTTGGGCCACCTTTTGTAAGATTACGCGAGCTGAATGAGAAAGTGTGTAACTGGTTATTCTCATTTCTCTCGTGTTGACCTCCTCCATTTCGATTGCCACCGAGACAATGTCTTTTGGGGTGTGTGAGTCATCGGGTTCAAGAGCTTTTTCTGTTCACCGAGAGGACAATTATTTTCACGAAAATTACCGGGATTGCAGTGAAAATATTTATCTATTTTCATTTTTTGTTTTTCACTTTTTTTATCCTCACAAATAAAGTGAGTCGGCGGGGCAAATTTTTTTTTAGGTCACCTGAACTAATTCGCTTCTCTCGATCCTCAATTTGAAAATGAACGACTCGCTCACGAAATCCCGATAGTACGAACTCAAAGAACGGAAGTCGTAACGGAGACTTGATTTTCGTAACTCCCTCGTTTTTACGACCAAGTAACGTTCCTCACCCGTCTCGACTTTTGGATTTCTCTCCTTCGAACTCCATTTCGAACCTCGCCCACCTCCTCTCCCCCTCAAAGAAGCGCTCGTTCCGATGGTGAGGTGGGTACAGGGTTGGGACGAAGGATGTGAGGTTAGTTCTTGGAATCACAAGAGTCTGAGCATCAGACGACGCCCGAGGAATCTACGACCTCAGAGGGAGAGAGGGAGGGCCCGCAATGCCAGAGCACCGACGATTGATTTACGTTGCTCGTTACGCGGTCCACCGCTCCGAAGAGAGAAAAATAAATTGATAGAGGACCCTCAGTCAAAAGGATGAGGGAGGGAGGGAGGGAGGGGGGGGGAAAAAATATAACCGATGGGAAGCCGGGAGCAGTGAAAGTTTGGGTAAGAGGTATAATACGGCCCTGAGATATCATCTCAAATAGGATTATTAGACCTGATGAGAAATGCAAATTGCCCAGGACTTCTCTTTTTTTTTTTTTTTTTTATTTTTTTCTTTTTTGTTGAACCCCTCTCATCTTCCACAAATTTCCTTTGTCCGTGGGAAATTGTGCGAGAGACTCAGCATTTTCTGTTGCGTTTTATAATGAAATTTAATCACCCCATTGGCAATCTTCGCCGTGATAAAGTCATTATGAAATTTTCCGGGGGAATTGTCGGGAGAGTGAGGAATATTGAGAGGAAATATTTGCCGCGCAATCCTGTCGTAAATTGCGGGAAAGGAATTGGGAATTTGTAAAGTTTTAACTTTTTACTTGCCAATGGCAATTTAAAGTCTCTCAAAGTCGCAAACTTCTGAAGATTTTAACCTTCAAATTTTAATTTGGGACTTAAAAGTCAATTTTAGATTTAGACACCTTCACCAATCCCTATTGACGATTTTTAAAAATCCCAAACGATTTTTTGAAACAAAAGTTTGTTTTGTATCCCTCGCTCTTGATTAAAATTCAATTAATTTATTTATTTTTATTTCGAAAATTAAAGAAAAATCAGGTGATCTACGATAACTATTTTTCTTTTAATTCATTAAATGACTGTTTAAAAAATTTTCTGGATATCGCCTTTTCCCGCGTTCCCCTATGAAGGACATAATTTTTATTTGCTTAATCTGGAAATTTGTAAAAATTGTCTACTTTTAAAAAATCGTTATTTTTAATCAATTTAAAAAATTAATTTCAAATCGATTCAAATCAATTTTAAAAAATTCGGTGCAAGACATTATTCGCATTGCTAATGTATCAACAAAAATACCTCAATGAATACAAAAGAAAATTCCCCTCTTGTTTTCCGTAATCTCCCCCCAAATTTTCATTTGTCGGTGGCAAATTGTGCGAGAGAAATTCAGTATTTTCTGTTGCGCTTTGTAATGAAATTTAATCACTCCATTGGCAATCGTCTGTCCGATGAAGTCATTACGAAAAAAAAATTCACCCTCCCGGATTAACGGAGGAATGAGGAATATCGAGAGAGGGACTATTTGCCACGCGATCCCCATCGAAAATTGCAGGGAACGGAGGACCTCCGCGTTAGTTCCTATTACAACCATTTCTCTCTGTCGTACTGCCTCCGCCTTTCGACTTCTCCCCATTCCTCCCGGTTCACCCGGTGTTCTCTCCCCCTCCCCCCACCGCCCTTTCTTTCATCGCTGCTCCATTTCTTTCGGCTTTTTTTCTTCTCTCAACTTGCCTTCCCCCCCTGCGTTATGTGACGCAACGCCTTTCTCACATGCGTCGCCTTCCCTCGACCCTTTTCTTTTCATTTTTTTTT
>JAPYZN010010001.1:0-10589 GCA_030522865.1 Psyttalia lounsburyi
TTAATATTAATTTTACTTTGATGATTTGTAAGCGTGTTTCTCTCATTATATTCGTAATTGAAATCATCTGCAATCACATGAAATCATTGAAATCACTGTGAAATCAGTGGAAATCACATTAAAATCGATTTCAGTTTGAAATCATTGTCACTAGTTTTGAGAGTGAATAGCCCCTCGCCTTCTTCGCAACAAAAATCAATAATTAGTAAATCTAGTAGTCACAACAACCTACCGACGCGAAAATACTTCCCCCTCCCATTCCCATACTCCTCTTAATTTTGAGATACAATTTTTTACCCACTGCCATTACGTAAAGTACACCGGCGCTCGTCATTATCGCTGGTGTGCGCCCGAAAGCTGCACAACGGGGCCGAGAGCGGTCGAATTATCATTTGCCACGGCGTTGCGCGCCACGGGTACGTGCGATTAATCGTCCAGATTATAATTCAGTCCGGGGGTAACGTAACGGCGTTCATTAAAATCAGATTTATACTCGGTTGTGAATTTTTACTTTAGGACGAAGACACAAGGAATTCACGTGTTAACATTTTTACTTTGTTTTTTTTTTTTTTTCCCCATTTCTCGAGTTTGTGTTTATGTTCATTTTATGTGTAATGCCGGGTGGATAAAGTGCGTCGCGGGCGGTGATGTTACTGCCTGTCTTTTACCAAGACTCGGGCAATTTGGGACGTCGGTCATGAGCGGCTAAACGGCAGTGAGATATCCGCTGCTGTTGCTTGCGATTCAAAATGATGAGGGGAAAAAATTCATTTTTTTTTCGGGAGAGACATATCGATTATAATCTCATCTTCATTTCCATAATATAACATATATTACGCTATACGTCTCGCATTATATGCATTTTATATTGCATTCCACCTCGCCAGAAAAAAATTTTCTCTTCCAATCGTCAAAAACGAAATTTTTTTGTCGCACTCGACGAAACCGAAAAAAAATTTTTTTATCGATCGTATTTTTTAATTATTCAAATATCAAGGCTAATAATAAACAACGGTTTAAAAAAAAATATTTTCGGGCTTTTAAATTGCGGAATGTGAACGCAAAAAAATATTAGTAATTTTTTGTGGAGATATTGAGGGATTTTTGTCAGTTTTTTAGACCGAAAAAATTAGTTTCGAGCGAGATTATTGCCCCGACTATCGTGGCATTAATCAAATGCTTCTGCCATTTGTTCTGGCGCCCTTGTAGGCTGAAAACCGCCCCCTTGGACATCCGCCGATAACCCCGAACTTATGTTACCCGAGCACCTGGGGATTTTCCACCATCTTAACCCACATCTAGCTAACAGCCTGAGCTTTATAAAAATATGAAATTCTTAACTCACGCAATTTTTTTTTTTAATTACTATTAAAATCTGGAAGCGATCTCGGTACATGTGACACGTATTTATTAAACCGGAAATGAATACGGTGGGAAGTATCACCGGAAATTATCAGTGGTTTATGAGATTCATTAGCGGACTAATTAAATTTTCTAATTATCTCAATGCAAAATAAAAATAATTCCGTGACAGAATTTTCCGAAGAATTATCCAACCTCCCCTTCCCCAGAATTCGTCAATTCCATTTCCAATCAATAAAAAAACAATTCAACCCCAATTTTTGAGATTAAATTATTCTTTTGATTTTTTTTCCAAAAAATAATTCTCCCCCGAATATTAAATAAGTTTGTCCGATTTGAATGTCCCGAGCACCCTCGCCGCCACCCCGAAATGATCTTATTGATCCACAACTGAAAAAACTCCTGAAGAACGAGTTTCGTCGTATCAACCGAAAAAAAAAAAAAAAAAAAGAACTAGCCAGTGAAAGAAAAAATAGGGGAAAAAAATATGGAAATTGTAGTAACGATAAGGCGCGTGGTAAGAGCAAGGCGACACGCCTCGCGTCCCACCGATAAGCGCCGGAGAGGGAGAGAAATTGTCCCCCCTCGGGATATTAAGTAACATTAGACGATTATTCCTAGTGGCAAAGTCGATGCACATGAGTCCCACGAGTGAAAGTAACACCAAACCCCCGAACACACGCGGCAAAAGGGGCCCCCAAGTGCCCGGGTAAGCCGACATCTCGCGGGAGGCAGGCGTCACGCCCACGCAAATTGAGCGACCATTGAAGGTACCGGTGGCCAGGGTTACTCGTGTTCGATCCGCCACCGATTTTATATATTTTCCTTAAACTCACGGCTCGGTTGTACTTTATTTTTTCATTTTTTCTTCTCCCCCAACGCCGTCGAGAAGCCGGGAAACTATTGGGTGGAGGGGTACAGGTGCAGTGGCTCGCGTGGCTTGCTCGTGACCCACCGCCTTATCATTATCGACTGTCGCGATCTTTATCCGTTTAATAATCGCGTGTGTAACCGATCACTCGATCAATTTTCAGTCATCGAATTTTCTCAGCAATTTTTAGGGGTTTATCGGAGACGTATAATGAGGGGAAATATCAATTATGCTTCATTTTCTCTCGGCTTCGAATATGTATTTAAAAAAAAAAATTTGACGGCTTAAAATTCAAATGGAGGGGCCCGATCTTCCATTGTATGTATGTAATAAAATAAATTGAAAATGTGATTTTTTTTTGCACACACGGAGAGAAATATTCGGTAAAAATTACGGAACAATCCACGCCATCTGCTGGCGTTAATAGTCTTCCGCCGATTTCCATGGAAATTGTAGGAAATAAATCGGTAAAGTTTAGTCAATTCTCCAGTCTCTCCCGAAAAAATGGGAAAAAGTCGCGCAATTTTTCTGGAAGATGTTCAATAATCATTAAACCCTACACTGAGGGAAAAATCTTCTTTTGACAAAGAAAATAAACTTATTGCAAGAAAATATCCTCTAGTCAATTTTCAATATCGCGAAATCTGCTTATCAATCATTCAGCTGTCGTATTGATAAAAAAAAGTTTTTCCACAAGGTGGGAAACTTGTTACCAAAGTTTGAATGTGCTGCGCTAGAAATGGATTCATTCATCAGAAGATTTCCAAATTTTGAAGATTAACAAGAACATATTTTCTTACCCCTTTGTCAAAAGAAGATTTTTCCCTCAGTGTAGTCCATAAAAATTTTTCCTTGCGTTCCAGGAAAATTAAAGAACGTGTAATTAAAATTCCCCCTCACTGGGACTCAAGTCTAGCCATGAGGCCCCGGACGGTTGAGTAATCGAACCGTAATTTTCAAGTCTTTTGCTACTAATTTTTATTGAATATTTCTCTCCACGCGTATCGATAAATAAAATATTTCATCGCCTCGAATAATTGAGACTTTGTAACAGCCAAAATTTCATGTAAATGGCCGGCCATAAAAAACCCCATGATTTTTCCGTAACATCTTTAAATCGTCCAAAGTGTCCCAAAGAGTTATTTACGATCGAACCCGCGAGAGCATCTCGCAGGTGCCTCCTCCGGACTCTCAACCACAATGGTTTTTGAATATTCATCGAATCCCCATTTTATCGATCTTATTTTATCAAAACGTGCTTTAATTGACTTTGGATTCTCTCATTAGCACTAATGGCTCAATTCTGTAGGCCCGGACATTTTTTTTCCCGCAAAAAAAAAGGAGGGGGGGGGGGTCGGAAGACACGGTAGGCGTGAAGAGAACCGATTGCCGCGACACTCGGCTGGGCTTTGTATTTGTTTTTCGGTTCATTCGATCGCCGTGGAAAATTGCCGAGATTCTAATGTATCTTTCGTATGATAGAAAGCCGCCTCATCCTCGATCATTACAATTTTTCGAGGTAACAACAGGTTTAGCTGCGTTAAGACGCTTTGAAGTATCCAATTGCAACCGCACTTCACTTTTTATCGAACAATAATATTTTATTTCATTTTTTTTTCACACAAAAAAAATATTTTGAGATTTTACATTAGTAGAGGATGAATTGGAGGTTATTCCTGATTTTTTTCATCTCCCAAAAATTGATGAAAATTAATTTAGAACGGATATCGAGGTCGGAGAATCGCGACTTCAGTCACGTCTCCTAGGAAATTATAAATCGAATTTTTTGAAAATGCGAATAGTAATTTTTGACGGTTTTCAGGGGCAGTGGCAGAATAGTATATTTCGTAACAAGTGAAAAAAAATGGTTTTTGGCGAGTGATATAATCCTACGAGTCAAAAAACAATTTTTTCACGAGTTATGAACATAAATTTTCATCACGCTGTGTCGGAAAAGTGACTTTTCAGTTACTCTCCGCTTCGCGTCGAGTGACTGAAAAGTACTTTTTCGACACATTGAGATGAAATATTATGTTCGTAACTCGTGAAAAAAGTAGTTTTTGACTCGTGGGATTATATCACTCGCCTTCGGCTCGTGATATAAACCTCCCACTCGCCAAAAACCATCTCAATGTGTCGAAAAAGTATATTTCGTAACAAGTGAAAAAAATGATTTTTGGCGAGTGTGAGGTTTATATCAACTCGCCTTCGGCTCGTGATATAATTCCACGAGTCAAAAACCACTTTTTTCACGAGTTATAAACATATTTTTTCATCTCAATGTGTCGAAATAGTATTTTTCGTAACAAGTGAAAAAAAATGGTTTTTGGCGAGTGATATAATCCCACGAGTAAAAAACCACTTTTTTCACGAGTTACGAACTAGTATATTTCGTAACAAGTGAAAAAAAACGGTTTTTGGCGAGTGGGGGGTTTATATCACGAGCCGAAGGCGAGGGATATAATCCCACGAGTCAAAAGCCACTTTTTTCACGAGTTACGAACATAATTTACTTTTCCGACACAGCGTGATGAAAATAATTTTTCATCTCAATGTGTCGAAAAAGTTCCTTTTCCGACACATCGTGATGAAAAATTATTTTTTGTGGCAATTTTCAACGCGAGCAGACGGGAAAAAAATATTGAAAAAATTGGTAAAAATACAAGTGGCCATTTAAGGATTAATCCAATCGCAAAATCGAGGCGCGGCGCAGCGGTTCTTACTAATATTCAAAAGCTTTTGCATCGAATGCAGAGAGAATGCAGCATACCCTGGGTTATATACGCAGACGTGTAATCTTCGGAGCTAGCCACTGGGCGGGGTAATGATACGCCCGTAAGCAGACGCAGTGGTGTACTGAGACCGAAGTAACTCGCAAAACCACCGACTTTTGTGACTCACGTGTTTCGTATGCCAAAGTCAATGGATGGATGGAGGAGTCACTTTGCTTGCTTGTGGGCAATTCAGTTGTGAAAGCGAAGAGACTTGTTGACGTTGGTGAAGGACATGGACTATTCCAGACAGCTACGCCGATCATTCAGTCTGAATCTTTCGCTGAGTGGCTTGAAAAAGGACTTTTCCCCCCAGAGTATTCAATGTTTTATAAAAAAACAAAGGTTTTTAATTTTTTTTAAACGAGAGGATCTCAAGAATCTAGTCCTCAATTCGTTTTTTTGTCTCAGTAATTTTCCATAATTTAATACGAAAAATTAAATAATGAAAAATTATAAAAATATTGAGGGGAGTTTTCGGACTCCAACTGAAGAATTTAAAAATTCTCAGGGAATAAAATCCTCATCATCTCGTTTGCATAATTTTTGATAAACAAAACAATACCAATAATCGATTGCTGAATTCAATTTTTTTTCAGTAATGTAATAAAAAAAAATAAAATCATGAAAAATCGTAAAAAAAATTGAGACGGGATTTTTAGAATTCCAACGAAAAAATTTAAAAATTCGAGAATGAAATTCTCATCATCTCGTTTGCATAATTTTTTATAAACAAAAGAATCTCTATAATTGATTGCTGAATTCAATTTTTTCTTAGTGCTGTAATAAACAAAAATGAAATAATAAAAAATTGTAAGAAAAATCAAAAGCAGAATTTTTGGGACTCCGATTAAAGAATTTAAAAATTCTTAGGGGATAAAATCCTCATTATCTCGTTTCAATAATTTTTTATAAACAAAAGAATTTCAGTAATCGACTGTTGAATTCTATTTTGTCCCAGTAATGTAATAAAAAAAAATGAAATAATCAAAAAATATGAAAAAATCGAGGGGGAATTTTTCGAGTTCGAGGGAAAAATTTGCAAAAAATTCAGTTGGAATTTTCGCCAGTCTCAGATAGAGACACTCACCCGAAAAAAAATCCGGGAATAAAATCCTCCCCTATCTCGTTTGCATACGCGCCAGTGGATTAAATCCCTCTCCCCATACATCACGTCGAAACCACTGTATTTTAATTTCGCCGAGAGACGAAATGATGAAAACTCCTTCAAAATTTTTGGAATACGTTTGAGGCTAAGAACTCGGGTATAATGAGACGGGTAGAATTTGGATAACCTGTGTTTAGCAGGGGAGGCGCTTGGCCATATACCCCCCACTTGAATTTTAGTCCCTACCTACTTGCCGACATCGAGTGGATTTCGTTCTATATCTTTACGCTCGAGACTCATGCAAATCCCATGGGAAACCGACGTTATAATTGGGGGGGATATGGAGCGATCGGTGAACCCAGAGTAGAATCAATTCAGCGAAGGGTACTATCGATTAAATAATTCACGACTTTTGTTTTCCGGAAAATGGGAACTTCTCAATTCCTGAGACTATTTTACTCCAGTATTTCCTCAGTGGCCAAAAAATTGGGGGAATCCCCTCGATTTCGCTTGGCCACTTCTGAAAATGCCCGGCATTCACCCGAATTTTCGAATTTTCCGGAGAAAATGGAACCAAAAATTTCAGATAAAAATTGAGATTATAGAGACCATCCCATTTTCCTTACAATTTTTTACCTCCACTGGCAGAATTTTCTTTTTTCCTTATTTCCCATTAAAAAAATCTGGGAAATTTATATTTTCCAGAAAACTCTCATGCTTTCCCAGAAATTCTATGAAATTATTTCCTTCCGCAGAAAATCAATTCGTAACACTTTTCTTATTTTTACCAATTACTGATATTGATCGGGTTATTTTCAAAAGTCGACAAATGCATTCCCCATCGATTGACTTTTTCTTCTCAAGATTATCAATTGCAAAAAGAATTCCTGCGCGTGAGAGTTCACGCAGGATTTCCCCTGAAATTGACTTCAAATTCCCCCCACCGATTGGAAAATTGGCAAAATTGTATATTTTTCTGAGTGCAAGACTGAAAATCCAAGCGAAGTTGTTCCTCCTTTTCCATAAAATTTTGCGAGGCCCAAATTTTTATTTTTTATTTTTTTTTGCAAAAGGAAGCCGAACTTCTCACGAGAACGCCTCCCCAATAATCGAAATAAATATTTAAAAAATCGAGTGTGAGAAAAAAAAGTAAAAACATTGAACATTCCCCTTCCGTCTTCCGCGACTTTCTCCGCGAAATTCATTTAAAAAAAATCTCTGATAAATCGCAAATAAAGCAGCCACTAAACCCGCCCATTCGTTTCCAGTGGAAAGTTCAAGATAGTCGGAGTAATCACGCTCATCAGAGTGTCTCAACGACATTCTGCTGATGGAGAGAACGGATGCCCTCGAAAAAGAGGGGGGGGGGGGGGGGGGGGAGAAAAAAAAAAAAAAGAAGAAAAAAAAAAAAAGAAAAGGACAAAGAAAAAAAAAACAGGCCAGGGTGACATAATGACAATGTAGGTCTCCATCGCAACCTGGCAACCGGAAATGGCACACTCCGGAGTAAGAAAAACTCTCAATGTACAGGAGTAAATAGACGCGCGAGGGCCATCTCTGCAATGGCGAGATGTCTTCTCACGTGAAATAAAAAAAAATAAAAAAACCCTCTTCCTTCCTCGTTTTCAGCGGCGAAACGTCAGTTTTATTTACTTCTGCTTCGCGAATCTTTGGAATCTCTTTCAGCCGCTTTTGGATATCAGGAGTCTTCATCAGAAAAATTGGGAGGTTGAAGATGAACAAGGGCTCCGGAATTCACCGAGTGAGCCTTGAATAAGGAATAAAGTGGAACGAAAATGAACAAAAAATTTAAAAAGCAAACAATCAAAGCGTTTCACCTGGAAAATTTGAAAACGAAAATCGGAATTATTTTCCAGTTGAGGTCTGACTGTTTTGAAACTGCAAAATATTTTTTTTCTGTGAAGTTTTTAATTTTTTCAAGTCGATAGAATATTTAAACAATTCGAGACAATTCCAGTTGTCCCTCCTTTTAAAAAAAAATTCTATAAATCGAATTATGTTTAAAAATTCATAAATTTTGGGCAGTGGGAATTGCAATAAATATTTAATGAAAAATATATTTGAAAAAATAAAAGCGTTTAAAATGGAAAAATTGCAAATAAAAATTGGAATTATTTTTCAATTGAGGTCTGACTGTTTTGAAAGTGTAAAATATTTTTCTTCTGTGAAGTTTTTAACTTTTTTTGAGCGGAAAGAATATTTAAATAATTCGGGAAAATTCCAATTATCCCTCCTTTTAAAAAAAATTCTATAAATCAAATTATGTTTAAAAATTCATAAATTTTGGGCAGTGAGGATTGCAATAAATATTTGATGAACAATATATTTGAAAAAATAAAAGCGTTTAAAATGGAAAAATTGGAAAAAAAATCTGGACAATTTTCCAGTTGAAGTCTGACTGTTTTTCAACTGTAAAATATATTTTTTTTCTTGAAAGTTATAAATTTCTTTGAGTGCAAAAAATATTTGAATAATTGGAAACACTTCCAGGCGTCCCCCCTTTTCAAAAAATATTCTATAAATCAAATTATCTTTAAAAACTCATAAATTTCGGACAATGAGATTTGCAGTAAATATTTGACGAGGTAGAGGCAAAAAAGAAATAACCAAAGATCTTTCAAAATAAAAAAAAAGGAGTCGTAAACGAGCGACTGCATTGAGACCTCAAAATGAAAAACGATTGAAGTAGGAGAAAGAAATAGCCGCGAACTCTTATTTTCATCCAAGCCCGGAGGCATTGAAAAAGGAAAAAAAAGAGGAGTCTCTTCGGCGCACTATATTCCTTCCCCGAATCCTGCGAGTCCTTTCCTGCGGCATAAATTCTCACTGGCGCGAGCGCACCACCACTTCGTTATGGCTCTATCCAATGAGCCTGAACTCTTCGAATCGATATCTCGAAACTCGGCAACCCGGCGAGTATCGCCAGTTGTGTCCTTCAGTGGTTCGTTACAAACGGTCTCCCGAACCACTCGAGGAGACAACATTTCATTTCTCCTCTTATTATCTTTGAAAATAAAAAAGTTATTGCCCTCGGCCGTCCAACGGAAGCCAAAGGTTTCCCCAACATCAAATTTTCCGGAGAATCCCCGGCTGGATTCAAACAAAACTCTTTGTTTAAAATTCCTGTACTTATATCTACAGCAATAAATTACTTATTACTGTCAGTAATTATTAATCGTTCAATTTTCCAGTGAAAAATGTAATTATTTTCTCATTTCCGCGCCTACAACCCGGCCTTTTTTTATTAAAAAATTGTTTGAGTATTCGTAATTGTTTTATACTCGTTCATTTACCATTCCTGATTGACTTTGTTTTTACCCCGAAAAACTTTTTGAAATTTTTTCACCGCTCATACCCTCCTCGGGACATTTATAAAACAGCCGGAGCCTAGTGCGGCGTTTGGGTCTTCTAGAAACAGGTTCATCACAGAGTCATAAAGTGACTTTATAAGGCCATAAGGACGCTAAGGTAATTACTTAAGAACTAATCATCCCAAACGCTCGTTCCTCTGACGGCACCAAAACAGCGTCTCCTCTATGTGGCCCCCATTTAGTTTCAGTTATTCTTTTCTTTTTTTTTTTTTGAAACTTCCTTTTGTCTGCATTATACGCCCCAACTCTTTCTTTATGAACGCGAAGCACGAAAGTGGGTAACTCGACATTTGCCATGAAAAATTCTGACTCTAAACAATTCCTAATTTCCTTCTTTTCATTGACTGGGAAAAACGATTAAAAAAACTATTCATTTCAAGAATCAAGATAAATCCAGTGGCTTATCCAAGAGGACAGTATAAAAATTGCAGTGCGCTAGGCATTTCCGTGAGATAATTATCAGTTTAAAGGGATTTTAAAATGAATTTTGAACTCGTCCATGTGAAAAATAAAATACGCGTAGGGAAATATTCAGAAAAAATAACAAGCAAAAAAATCGGAGAGTTTGTCATTGGAAACGTAAGTAAAATTCTGTAAAGGGTGTCAATTGTCAAGTAAATTGTGGGAGTTATTTCGTAAAAATTACTCATCGTCCGAGGCCTCATGGCTAGCCATGAGTCCCAGTGAGGGGGCCCATTAACAGTACGTTCTTCAATTTTTCTGGAATGTTCTGTAAAAATTTTTAAACAACCAAACGAGGGGCTATTCACTCCCAAAACTAGTGACACAATGATTTCATGTGATTGCAGATGATTTCAATGACGAATATAATGAGAGAAACACGTTTACAAATTATCATAGTAAAATTAATATTAATAGAAAAAAATGATAGAAAAAATGAGAAAAAAATTATAGTTCCGCAGCATTGTGCTGATATCACTGGTAGAATTAAATATTATAAAATTAATAATAAATCAATTTTACTGCCTTAATTTGAAAAATAATAATCAGACAACACTGCTCATTTTTTAGATGATTTAGTCTAAATTATATCCAATAATTTGAAATTAATTGCAATATACAAA
>JAPYZN010010015.1:0-11757 GCA_030522865.1 Psyttalia lounsburyi
TTCGTTCAAGCTTGATTCAATCTTGGATGTCGAGGCTCGACCAGTCTTTGTCAATCCTGGATCAAGCCTGATCAAGGCTTGTTTCGATCGTTCATTCCTCCCTGGGTTGTGTCATGTTAACGTGAAAATGTGGAAATTCTGGATTCTTGAATCGTTCAATTTTCAAACGTTATTTTTATAGTCGAAGTGATCAGGGATGGAATGGACATAAGAACTGTTAATCAGAAAATAGAATAATTTAATCTTCACTTCCAAAACAACTCAGTTCGTAGAAATCTGGAAAATTTAAGTAAATATATTTTTCTCGTTTGAATTAAATGTAATTTGGCATCTGCTATTCATGGTACGATTGACAATTTCAGTGGAATGAGGACTTCTTACATAAATGTTATTACAAAATTTCAAAATTCTTTGAATTTCTAATCTTGTGCTCTGGTTCGTCTCTCTGATCTGTATGTATCTGAGTATTTCTTGACTTTGAAATCATGTGTAACCTCACGGAATTTGGATAGCTTCAGACTTTCGATAGAAAAAAATTAGTTCAATTAAAAATTGATGAATTTCATTAAATCAGTGAATCGAAACTCGGTCAAATTTTCATCATTAGAACTGAACGGGTGCTCCGCGCGTGGATGCATAGTTCATGGGTGTCCATTCAGATTTATTTCTTTATTTTATATTTCATCTGTTTTTTTTATAGCTAAGTACAGTTAAAGTATGCATCATTTTTACATGAAAGACGGGAAATTTATATAGCGTTCTACATTCTTATGACGTCATTGGATATTGTTGGATGGGATTTGGAGAAGGTAAGATGGGATCCAGAATTATTCTTAATATAAAATTGACAAGAAATTTTTACGGAAAAAATGGGTAGTCCAGTATAGTTAAATACAAGAATTTAGAATTTATTTTAGAGATAAATACAAAAGATGAATTTTTTTTAGAGGAGATTAGAATTTTTAATTTTATTTTCAATCAGATTCGGATTCTGTCGTGTTACAGCCGGCTTGGAGGATTTATTTTTTTTGCAAAATTTATTCTTTTTATTGTTATTTTTGTTTCTTGTAATATTTTTCATTTTTATTTTTTCTTGCGAAGTTGATGGAGGGGAAATTATTTGATTCACTTGACATTTATGTCAAGTTATAACTCTTTTTGGGTCAGTTCTAGGAAATTCTGAAAAAAATCAAAATTCCTATACTATACAGTATAGATGTATAGTATAGTAAGAATAGATGGGTGACAAAAAAAAGTTACCCTCTTTTTTTTAATGAGGGGATTACGCAGTCAAAGCTTACGAAGACTGGATCAAATTGTAATTGTGCATTCTGGGTAAGCCACAAATCATTTCCACTCAGGACCCTCCCCTAAGACTGACTGCACTAAGCCGGGCTGCTTTTATGTTGAATAAATAATTCACTTAACAAGCTAAATGAGAAGAGGAACAGATTTTTTAATAGGCAAACAATGAGTTTGATTCTTGAAATTTTCTATGGATTTAATTTTTTCATCGCGTTGTGTCGGAAAGGTAACTTTTCCAACACATTGAGATGACAAATCGTTCGTAACACGTGCAGAATAGTATATTTCTCACCTAGCAAGGATAATCAGACAAGTCGTCCCACGTGCAAAATTATGACCCGAGCCGAAGAGGCGAGGCAACGCATGTGGGGATTGGTTGTTTGATTCTGCTCTCCCGAGGGTTGACTGTTTTTTCTGTCAAAATGAACCAAAGTAGGCAATATTAACCGAGCGGAGCGAGGTTAGAAACGTTCACTTTTGGTCCATGTGGGTAGAAACATGTTTTTTGGCTCGTGGGATTATATCACTCGGGATTATATGAAAACCCCTTTTGTGTGCTTGTTACAAAATATACTGTATCGTGCATTAGTTTCATGCTCACTTTTATTTCTCGGACCGCATGATTTAACTTTTCATAAATGCCATGATGGATCGGATAGATTGTATGTAAAAATTATCTCTTTATTCGATATGACCCTCTTGATCCTCATTGCGCCCTCTTTGATCTTAATTGCCTTGGTCCTTATTTCAACAATTTCAACCATAATGTACTCTGAAAAGTTTTAGTTGTCATAATTAACAAAATTATTATATAGAGACACAATAAGATAGACAATTTGTTGTAAGTAGTCACGAATCGACTCTCGAAAATAACTATTTGTACTAAAATAAAGTTAACGCTAAGAGTAATTAGTTAATGGCGTAGAAAGTTTCTCTACAATCACTGTTGCTGCAGGATGGATGCAAGAAACATCAATGCATAGTTCACACACCATAAATATAAGTCAGCTGTGAAACCACCGCTGTACAAAACCCCCAGCCCTTTTGTTCTACACCCATTCGCTTCTCCACCCATACACGGAAAGTAAACATGCAACGCCTCGCTCACACACTGACTAAGAAAAAAAACTGTGCCCAGAACACAGTTCTATCCGAGTCTGAATTTATCGGGAAGTGAAAAGAGGAGAATGGAAAAAATTTCTAAACGAGTGTTCGGTTTTATGCACACCAACGACTTTATTCCAAACTTGTAAAAGAATTTTGACGAAGTTTTGAAAAGGGTGAGAAGTGTGTCATGAACGGTATAATGGAGAGTATTCATCATTCCGTCACATTTTATTTCACAGCATTTAGTTTATGGAGATGATATTTCGGAAGGTGAAATGGTTTTTGTCAGATTTTTACTGAATTGGTTGTAAAATTGTTATTACCGATATTCACTGTCCTATAAAATTATAGGGCACACCATTAATTTTCAACATGCAAATAATCTTCAAATTTTAAGTATTTTTCCCTCTTTTTATAATCCAAAAGTAGTGTCGAAATGCAAAAAAAAATAATTACTCGAATCGGAGATTTCATCATTGTTTTCTTTTATTTTGAAAAAATCATAATATTCTCATTTTAATTCTGAGCTTCGAAGAGTTGAGAGACTTTTGCAGATTTTTATTTTAGTTGAGACATTAGCTACATGACGTGGTACATGGTAATTACCATACGCCCATGGTACTGCTTACCATGTGTCTATAGTTTCGTTCATGCGCTTATAGTTTTCGCGATACGCCCATAGTTTTGCCAAATGCCCTTAAAGATAAGAGTTGAACTCTGAGATATTTTCAAAAGTTGAACGAAAGTTTTTCAAACTTCAGATTTGCTTCAGAGTGTATTGCTATCAGAGGTTATGTCAAAATCCTATCAGCCTCTCGAAATTTTGAATAGTTTTCAGAGTTCAGAGATCAGTTTTAGGGGGTACTGCCCCCCTTCTCTCGCAGGGAGCCAATGATGTAATAAACATACTCTAAGGTCTGAACAGTCTTCAGACTTGAGCAATGAGTTTTCAGGGAGGAGGCAGGAAGGGGTGAAAGAGTTGGTATTCGTACTTTGAAGGGTTTTCAGAGTTCAGAGTTTTTTCCGAGTTTTGGTGGGAAGGTCGGGAGGGGGGGGGGGGGGGCGTCAAGGGGGGTGCTCGGGGGACTCTGATGCTAGGGGTACTCTGAACTCCGAAGAGTTAGTAGAGTTGCGAGACAGTTCTAGGCTCAGGGAGGAGAGAAACGGGTTATGAGACATACTCTGAACTCTGAAACATGGTAACATAAATAAATAGAGCCTAAATTATGTTAGTCGTTTCTCGATAGGAAGTTATTGGTTTCATCCCGACAATAAAAAATTGTTAATTTCATAGACGTCATCAAGAACATGATCGGATTAGTTTGGGAGCAAAATCTCCCCCCCCCCCCTTTTTTGAGTTTTTTTTAAATAAGGATTGAAAGATATTTGGATCTTTCAATTCCTTTCGTTCACGTTCTCGCGTAAACGCCTGATGCGATCGAGGCGGTTATGGTCGTAGTCGAGGGCCATTGGCTTGGTCAAGATCCCATTAGCACGGGAGGGAAATCTCCCCACCTCTTTTCGGATGTTTTATTGAAACAAATGAAAACAGAGAAAAGTGCGGTTATTCGATACATAACGCCAATATTGAGTTTTCGTTCACGCTCCCGTCCAAACGCGTAATCCGACCGAGGTAATTTTTATCATGATCGGTAGATATTGACTTGCTCCAGATCTCCTTAGGTTGGGAGCGAATTTCCTCCACGCTTTATTGAGTTTTTTTTTGAGAAGAAGGGTTAATTTTGGATTTCGTTCGTTCACACTGCCGCGCAGACGCGTCATCAGATCGCAGTAATTCCGATCGCAATCGATCGGCATTGATTCGTTTGTCTAGATTAAACATTAGTATAGCTAGTGAATTTCCGCCCCCCCCCCCCCCCCCCCCCCCCCCCCCCCCCCGCCGTCTTCGACTTTGAGTGGGACATCGTGTTGTAAAGGGACATTACTCAATGGGGAAGTTGTCTACGAGGCTTGCCAAGGGCTGAATAAAAGAAAAAAATCGCGTTACAAATCAGTGCGATTCGTGTTAAGAATTGGTCAGGAAGTTAGTCATTGGACCCGTAATGCGGCACACCGAGTGCGGAGCGAGCGACCAACAACCCACACCAATTATTTTTATTTTTAATTTCTCTCTCATTTATGTTTTGTTTTGTTTTGCTATTAAAATCCAATTGACGATTTTTTTTCGATATTTTACTATATTAAGTTGGTTAAGCTCATTTTTCTGACGATTAAATAACGTGCAACCGTTAAGAAGTTATTGCCAATATCATTCCAGTTTTCATATTTTTCGCAAGTGTCTGCGAAAGGGTTGATCAGATTGACGCAAAACAATAGTACAATAGTACAATAGTAGTTTTTATTCATTTTTCAATAACTCATAAAGTTTCGTAATCGATCGCTTGTTAATTCGTTTTTGTTTCTGAAGTTTTGGGAATTTTTGAAAAACGTTGGTGAAAACGTAGAAAAATTGTTATGCGATCCTTAAACATGATAAGTAATTGAATAATAATAAAAGTGAACGGTATATTTTTTCGTCTCAGCTATATCAATTGTTTTCTAGAAACTTACAAAAAACATTAAAAGTGAGGAGGAATATCGGCACTAACTCCTTAGATCCAAATACCCAGTCTTTACCATATTGGGAAATTGTTCAGAAGTACACGGAGAGAAAAATTCAATAAAAATTAGGTGTCAGTTCCGTAATCTGCGAGTCAAAACAATATTCCGTAAAAATTACGGAATAGTGACGTACTTTTTTATAGAACTTTTCGTATTTTTTTCTGAACTTGTCCTGTAAAAAAGTACGGCACTGTTCAGTAATTTTTACGGAATATTGTTTTGCCTTGCAGATTACTGAACTGACACGTAATTTTTATTGAATTTTTCTCTCCATGTATAAGCAACTGCGGAAGTACCTTAATTAAATGAATATCAGTTCCTGGTCCGGGTATAAAAAAAATATGTATAAAATTCTCCAGCATTGCTATATTTTAATACGTTTTATAGAGATAAAATGTTAATTATTCACCCCTCGAGTACCATCACGTAATAAAAATAAAAATCAACTCAAAAACCTTCATCACATACTCTTCTGACGTAACAGCTAACCCCTTTAGCCATCTTGTGTACTCAAATTCACTCCAGTTTTTTCAGGACAGAATTCATTAACCGTTGCTTGAGTAAAAAAATAATACAGAAAAGACGTAAAATAAACCCACGATGTAACACCATCACTAGCTTTTTACGTCAAGGAAAAAGTTTTCTCTTCTGCCAATATTATTTCCGCTATATTTAATTTGCGCTTTGCCCTCTGATGTCAGTGAACTTTTATCACCAAATAAACCCTTCGACGACGTAATTTTTTCATCACTGAATGCACTTTTTCAGAAATGAGGTTAAAAACTTTTTCACCTTTTGCTTCCATGGACTTTGATTTCAAATGAGCATTCACCCGAAATGGGATTAATTTTTCTCAATGGTAATTCGTAATGGAGCAATGACATGCCGGCCTTAGCATTAAGATTTATGAATGCCGTAAATCAGAGTTTCAGGCGAAGGGTCAAGAGGTCTTTCATTGATTTATCGACCATTCTAAACAGCTTACATTGTGCTACTCGCTGGATACTCTGCGTTTATCAAAGTTAAATCAACTAAAAGAATGAAAAATAATATTTGCTCAGTGTTAATTAGCCGAGTATACATTGGTGTTGAAATAAGGGAACTGGTAGTAGCTTGTGCTACCTGCGGTCTTTTAGAGCTCCGAGATTGGCAAATTGGAATACCCTTATAACTCAAAATAGTGCTCTTACCCTCCAGAAAAAAACATTAATAAATTACTCGATCCACAGTGAAAAATTTTTGATTGCAATGGCCAGTGTACGAATCGGTGCTTGTATGGCTCAGAAACTATTAGAGTTCACTTTTTACTGCAAACAAAACCAAAGTAAATGTCATTGTTAATGCCGACATGGATTTAAAAAACTAAATCTCCTACTTTTCATATATCCACCAACATTAAAGATTTTTCTGAACACAACCAAAATATTATTTTTGTATTTGTATCCTTATCGTAGGTACAATTGTATTAAAAAAGTCAATGCACTGGTATCTTAAATTAAATTGCCAAATTCAACTAACTATGATGCAAAAATACAACTCCACAATCTTCGATAATTTTATTGCTGATTCGTCTCAATATTTATGTATAGAAAAGAAAATTTTTCGGCTATAGGGATTTGTTGGCAGCGTAATATGAAATGAGAAGAATTACATTGGACTATCTGAAAGCTATTTGAAGGTTTTTTTAAAATGTAAAAAAATCAAAATTACCTTGACCTTTAGAAGTCTGTTTCAATTTGTTCATTTACTTGTTTTCCCTAAGCTAGATATTTTTTCCGAAATTAATATAATATTCCCAATTAACTTTCTTCAGATTTTGTCTATGAAAATTCGTAATTAAATACGAAAATCTACAGAAACTTCCATTTTAATTCAATTAGTCGGTAAAAATGAGTGAAAATTAATCGAATTCAGTTCTTATATTTCAAGTAGAATTTAAACGTATTTTTCGTGCTGAATAATCCATTGGAGTCCATTGGAAATTCGAATTGTTTATGGAGTTATTTCTACTCAAAACATATGAATTTAATTTTTAGAGGAGTTTTAATTTAGCGGAAGATTCAAATAAATTTATCATTTATGAATTTACTTATTACTGCTGATTTATAATTGTTAAAGTTACTTGACTCTTCCTCTAAAACATCAACTGTTATATGTTTTAATAATTCGGAAAAAAAATCGACTAATTCTTCTGCCTCTTAATTTCCCATTGTGGCTCCGCCAACACGGTTAGCCACTATCACGCCGGAAAAAATTCTCAATAAAAAATGTTAAATATGCTGGAGGTCGTTTTTCACCATTTAGCATTTTTCCTCCGCTGCATCACCAATTCGCTTGTCGCTACCTTCTATAACGTAAGAGCACAGATAGTCTTTTGTTATCATTTTTATCGTCAGAATTGGCAGCAGTGCACAAAGACTTTAATGGAAGTCTTTTAACGGAGCCCTCTCGTTGTAATGGTCTTCAGTGTTCTATAAACATTGACAGTATCAGTTCACAGCACTTTTATTTACAGTTCAATTGTTTTTTCCATTTATTTTTCAACTGTATCAAATAGAACAGTGAAATAGTCTAGCTTGATCGAAACTTGCCACGACTACGTCATTTGAATATTGAATTGTTGAACTAGCGTCAATAGTTGGAGAACTCAGTCCGGCCAGTTTCCAACTTCCAATACATCGAGAATGGCTCGTTGGATGACCCCATACCGGAAAAAAAATGCATGCATGCATGTATCCGATGCATATTTTAGCGCATCATTTTCCCGAATTCCGAAATCCGATCATTATGAGAAAAGCACGTTTGGATTACCAGCCAGAGGGATGAATATAGCGAAAGAAGGGAATTTGGGGTGTGAGAAATTCGTATAAATTCAAAAATTTTGTTAAATATTCCAAAGGACCTTCATAATGTCCCACATTTCATTGAAACCTGAATGTTTCTCCTCGTTATTACGGAAATTCCATTCAAAGAGGAAGCCTTTTCAAAATGAAAGTTATGTCTTTTGAATTATTATTCAACCTTTGCCCGAGTTTGGCCTTTTTTTTCATCAATTTATTCCTCCAGAGCACCAAGAACTAAAGGACTTAATAAAAGAAATAGTTCTACCAGCCGTTTTGTTTATGCAAGTTGAGTCTTTTCAGTCTGCGCTGTGCAATTCAATGGACAGCTGTCGTAGAAAATGTTATGAGAGGGACAAACTTCATGCTGAAGAAAAGTAAAGGATGCTGAAGTCAAAAAGTTCATCTTTTTCCAGTAGACCATTACTGTGTTGTGAGCAAAGTATTACTACTCTATGGATTTTCCTTGCGGATTGAATGGATTACTTTCAATTACTCTCGATGGAGCAGAAATTTTCACTAATAAACGTTTGTTATTGGAGATGTACGATGAGGTGTTGCTTCTCTCGCAAAGTTGAGAAAAGGTATAAGGGAATAGGACATTACGGCCCGTGGCCGGAAAGGTGGTTTTTTTGCGTATATCATATAAAATTTTCTGCCTACATGGGCCGAAAGTGAGCATTCTAACCTCGCTTCGCTCGGTTAAAAACGCTCACTTTCGTCCATTTCGGCAGAAAAATCGTATTCAACCCTCGGAAGGAAAATCAGCTTACAACCCTCGCCTGCGGCTCTGGTCGTAATTTTGCACGTGAAGACGACTTGTCTACTTTTCCTCCCTAGGTGAGAAATATACTATATATCACGTACGCCGGGGCATCCAACATTCTGGCCGGGTGTCGTATACTATTTTTCTTCATCCCCACTCGAAAGTCCGTTCAATGATTCATGGTAATTTTTAGTAAAATATCATTGACGTCTGCTCTTCCTACTTTTATGGCCTGCAATTCTCAAACGCCGACGCGAAGCTGAGGCTTTTGCTGGTCGGGGCGGGCAAAAAGTGACAAATGCATGAAATTAAAAGGTAAAAGGAATTTTAGCGATAATTAAATGTATTGCATAGAAAATTAATTTTACACAATAATAATACCATACTATTAATATTAATATCAAATCAGGTTAATAGATACATTTTCGTATTTTCAATCATTTGGCGAATCATTTTCGTTCTGTCAATTACAAGAGGTGCTGTTGAAAGTACAGTTATTGAAAATGCAATTATTAAATTTCAAATCATGATTTTGTCATACTTTTAAAATTCTTCTCAAATTGAAATAATTGCTGGTATTAATGTGGTCATTTATATTTAAAGTTGTTCGGAGCATATATCGATATACTCCATAAGGTTAGTGGTTTAAGTTTTGCTTTTAGACTTTCCAAATAAACAATTAAATTATTTTCTTCTGAGCTGGACAGTGAATCTTTATTCTTCTTTTGCCACTCCTTGTACGTGTTGTAGTGCTGCAGATACCGAGCCGTAGACTTGTAATGTTTCACTCCGTATAAGAGATTTTGCCTCTTCGTCAAAATTTTTTAATATTTCTTCTTCGTCTGCAGAATCTTTAAGTGAAGAGTTGTCCATTTTTGAGGTTGTTTTATGTTATCTGTTGCTCTACAGGCACTGTTAATACGCGGTACTATACCCACGAGCCCCTAAAATTCGTAGCCAATCAGAGTTCGCGTTATTTCGAGCAGACCACAAAAACCGTTGTTCCCGGAAGAAAATGGGGCCGGGAAGATCGTACTTTCGGGAAAATTATTACGAGCTTATAGGAAGCATAGACATCAATGAAGTCTTCTTTTCTGCTCTAAAGGTCTGTACTAAACCCTGATTTTTCTAGTAATACACTAATTCCCTTCCAATAATATCTCCCTCAATAGATTGGTCCGCGAGCAATTGGCAATGACCGAAATTCCTCGGGGGTAAAATTCTGAAAAGAAGAATTGCTTTGCAAAATTTTTGACAACAATTTCAAATGACCAAATTTGATATGCCGAATGAAGAGTATTTGTTAGTGAATTTAATAGAGATGATGATATTGACTATCTGTCTCGCTTGAGGATTGTGTTCGTTTATAAATTAAATAAATTTTCAGGACATGGGGACAGAATAGATCTCATCAAATGGATCTGATCAAATAATTTTCCTCATGAAAAATTGAGTAGGTTCTCCCATTTTACCATTTATTATATTTCATGTAATCTATATCCATTAAACTCAAGTGTCTCTGGTGACCATTGGTTTCAATGTTCAATCCACCTCCGGGTCATCAAAACCACAATCTGGGTGGTAGCTTCCGGGATTGTGATGCCACAGTATCCATACCTCGTGAAAACGTATGTTCAGCCACAAATCAAGTAAATCCTCTGAAGGCTCAAGTAAACATCACTGCGGTCATAGTGACCACGTAAGAGGCCAGTGGCTGATACGGCTTTTCCAAGGGATTATGAAAAAGCCAGAATACCGGATACGGAAAACCGGTCGATAAGTGTAACTGACACACCAGTGGCAGACGATCTCTTCAACTATTTTAGCATTAATCCCGAGAATTGAGGAGAGAAGAAACAGTGAAAACTGATGATGGGACACGACATGTGCGGGAATGGTGTGCGTGATGCGAATGTGCAAACCAGACATGGAATTATTGAAGTAGGAGGGTACCTGGAACTGCTTGGGTTAATGGAATTTTTATGTTTTTGTTTGGTCTCAACTGTAGACGTGAATCCATTGACCGGCTAACTGTAAATCAATACATCATTCTGTGGTACGTTCATTCAAGTAGGTGTACACGTCAAGAATATTTTGGTGAAAATCACGATAAAATTGCCCCCCGGGTAGTACGTGAAATACTAGAGAGGAATTCTTGATGTTGAGAATCTTCGTTGTTTACGATATTTTTGCTCGATTGAATAAAAAGATCAATTTTCAAGGTTCGGAAGAAAACTATGTTAATTTCTACTTCCGAATAGAAGCTTCGTAATCGCGATTTCTTTTCCATTTGTTGATATTCGTTGGAAACACCATGAAGTGTATGTATGTGTGTGGCTATGAGGTGCACACCTATGTTCATTTGGTCAGAACTGTTGCCATTACTTCAGAACATTTTGGCCATCAGCCGGTACTTTCATTAGTCCAATTTTCATCTAAAATTCCACTTGATTCGTTGAGTGGTTTCGGTGCCATAGTGATTTCTAATTCCATTGATGACTTGACCGATTCCATTTTTTTAGTATTCGTCGTGATGCTACCTATGTAACTGGATTAAGGGAAGACCATTTCACTCGGAGCTATTCTGTTTTATTCTCCATTTTTCATTTGTTTTTTCCTGGAAATTGCTTGTGTGCACTGTAACTGAAAAAACAATTGAGATAGAAACGTGAAATTTGGGATGATTTTAGTTCTCACGACAACAAAGTTTGGAATTGGGAATTAGCGAAATAGGATCGTTAGTTTGGAAGATTTTTCATATTATGTGTACAATTTTTTTCGTCAAAATCTAATAAATTACTGATCTGATTTAATTTTTGTTCTTCAAACTGTTCATTTTTATGTTAGCTATCTAGATCTTCTAATTTGAACGTTTGTAATGAACATGTTCATCGGGTATTCGAAACAAGAATTTTTTAAGGATTAAAAAAACACATTTAGGGACATTCAGGGATTCTCAAAATTCATCAAATTGTAGATCTAATGCAACCTACATGCGCTTAATAGAATACCCATGCTAATCCTATCCTATTATACTAAAGGAGGTGATGCGGATCTATCGAAATTTTTGCGAGAATCGATTGTTTTTTTATCGAGTTTATTAATATCGAGTTATAG
>JAPYZN010010045.1:0-11637 GCA_030522865.1 Psyttalia lounsburyi
AATTTTTACAAATTTTGACTGCCGGTGACGGGAAGCGAACCCGGGTCATCGGCATGCCAGTCTAGCACGCTAACCGCACGGCCACTACCGTCGGTTATTATTTTTTATCTTAGAATTGATAAAGAATTATATTCTAGTATCATACAAATTGAAGACCACGATACACCAATAAACTACAATTTTTTTCCAAAATGTTTTGATCATTATAACGACAATTTTGCAAAATCAATCGCCCAAAACCTTAAAAATTGTAGTTTACCAAGTGCCTCATGGTCTTCCATTTATATCATACTACAATATGGTTGTCTCCAGCAATTCAGGGATAAATAATTTTTTAAAAAGCTGACTTCCTCTTGTGTCATTAGATTATATTGGTAAAAACTAAAATTCAAGTCAATCCATCAAAAAAACTGGTACGAGGACTATTTTAAAGTTCTTGCGTCTGTACAACCCCACGCTGACGCTCAGCCAGCTTCAAACTCAATTTTTCGGCATACTTACAGCCATTTGAATATTAAACACGCCACCTAGTTCCACTATTTTGGCTTTTATCGCGACAATCGCATCATTCAGCGCCTTCAATCCATCTGTTTTTTCAGGCGTTGATGTGGTCATTACTGAAAACCAGGTGAATTTTCCAGTTAACCAAAATAATTGGAAGTTTGGTAATGTTGCATTGAGACAGAAACATCAAGAGATAAGATTTTCACAGTTACCTAGCTATGACTTTTTTTTATTACCAGACAACTCAACAGGTAATTCTGAGACCAAAGTTGGTGGTTCAAAGTTGTGATTGCATTACCTATTAGGCTTCAGGTGCCTACCGGATTGCTTGGAGTACCTAGGAGAACTCAAACTCCTTCAAGAATTGAATGCAATCGGAAAACGCTTCAACTAGCTCCAATAGTTTTCGAGAAATCCTCAAGAAACGAAAGATATTTATAAATTAATCCATTATTGATTTAATGTATTCATAGGTGACTTAACTTTTTCCAAGATTTCTCGAAAACTATTGGAACTGACTTTCTGAGGCTGATTTGCTTGAGAAAATTTCAGTACTCTTAGGTACTCCAAACAAATTAGAAGGCACCTGAAATCTAATAGGCAATGGAATCACAAGTTCGGATAATTGGGAGAAAGTTCTTCCTTCACTAGAAATGTTCCTGATTACAAAACGGGTAGCTCCACCTTCTTTCCCAAAATTACGGATTGTTTAGATAAATTTTCACCAGAACTAAGTAACATTTATGAACCACTGGACAATTACCGTAGAGAGGCGGTGCAATCAGATTAATTTTTATGGGAAGCTCCTCGGTCGAGAGGGCGAGTCCGGCTTTGAGTGCTGCCTTGACAGCATCGATTCCTTCGTATCCATAGCATGCGACTTCAACATCTGCGCGAATCTTGACAGCTTGAGAAGTCAGTTTCCTTTTGATATTGCTCAGCAATACTTCCTTGGTGTGATCGTCAAGACCACATTCAGCCAAAATTGATGGATCCCTAAAATGCGTCAATTGTATGTGATATTAAGATGTATTGTCCAAAAAATCTACCAAATTCAGCATAAAATGTTTGACATTCCTACATTAAACTTACAATACTGATTGCTTGAAAAAATCATATGCTGATGCCTTCTGCTTCTTGTATTTTTCCTCAAAGTGCCACGCTGTCTTCTGATACAACTCCTCTAGCTGTTCATCGCTGTCGTAGTGCAATAGTTCAGCAACATGTCTCAGTATTGAATTCACTGCCTTAGCTTTTGCATATCTCTCTGTACATTTCTCAACGTCTTCAGGGGACACTCGACGTTTACTCAAATCAATATAACCTGCAAATATATAAGTCTAGAAATTGCAAAATCCAAATCTGAAATACATTTCAGCTTCATATATTAGTAATAAAGTTCATAAATTAAAACCAAAGAAACATTTTTATTGCATTTAGCCCAAACCTCATGAGCTAATGTAATAGCCAATGGAATTTTCAATAAAATTAAATATCATCTAAATGAATAAATTTAGGGAAATTAGTAAAATTTTGAGTGTTGGGGAAACTATAGTATTGTGGAAAATTAATTAGGGTAACTGAAAATTTTATGAAAAGGAATTGTAAAAAATGTAATTGCTTTCACTGGAATGAGCTCATAGGCAATGATAAAAAAAAACATAAATAATAATAATTAATTACCCTTTTCTTTATCAACTCGGATAACAACAACCGGCTCTGTTTTTCCCACCCTAATGAGCTTGTTAATGGATCTAATACGTCTCCTGGACAACTCAGACAGTAGAATCATCCCCTCAATGTTATTGTACTCCAACAAATGCACATAAGCTCCCATCTCGGCGATGCTACGCACATTAACCATAACAACATCTTCAACTTCAGGATATTTTTCCTTATAAAATCGACACGATAGTACCATTTCGCCTGGAACATTAATAAATTTTTCACTTGACGATTACACGAATCATACGCCGAACATGATCATCAATTTCTAGGTTAGCTTGCAGGTTAAGGGATTGTTTTAGCTCCACAGTTATGACAATACAGGTGAAATAATTACCTGATTAATTAATCAATTACTATAATAATTTTATTATTTATTAAATGGTAATATTAAGAAGTTTCTCAGGCTATTTCAAGATAAATATGTCAATAATCCATGTGGGAACTTCACTTGAAACTTGGGGATGGTGTAACGCTTAAAGAAGGAGCATACATAATCACTTTAACCAACTGTAAAAGTTGAGAGCAGTGCTGCCAATTGGGAAAATAATTTTTTTTTTATTTCCTACAAGTTTTGAAGAATTGTAAAACTCTTGATTTTTAAGGGGTAAGGAAACATCACTGGTAGCTCGAACTTTTTTAAGAAATGTTTGTGCCTAAAGTTTTTAATATCTGTCTACATTAAAGCAAATTGATGTTCATCATTATCTCCTCTCTCAAAGAATTTTTCAATGCTTTAAAGCAGAGATTATAGGGGAGATTGCCAGGGCCAATGCAACGGGTTCAACCACAAAATTTCGTAGCGGTGGCGCACGACTAATTTAGAGTACATACCTATAAGTAACAGAGATTATAGGGGAGATTGCTAGCGCCAATGGAGTAGTCTGAATTTATATAACAGAAAGGGAATCAAGTTAACCTATAAGTCAGGAAGATCAACAAGAAGGAGAGGCTCAGACTGCAAATTATTTTCGATTGACGTTGCCAAACTCCCCAAAATCAAAATGGTAATTACTCATTTTTCAACATCATACTAATTAGGGGAGGGCGGAGCAAAATGGACACTTTAACGAAAAAATAAAATTCTCCCAATGAGAACCCACTAAAAAGCTTCTTGGTGATCAGAATCCAAACCACAAAAACGGATAAGACTCGTCCGTGAAATAATCTCAAAAGGCAATAGTGGGGCAAAATGGACACCTCAAAATTGAGGGGAAACAAAATGATGGATTTTTGTTTATTATTCCACTCTCACCCTATAATTATTTCGTTATTACATGTGGTAATGGACGGGATAATAGGAACTCAATATGTACGCCATTTAGCAACGCAAACCAAAGTTATTCGTGCGCTCCCTTATCGATTTGCTTCATCCCTCCATTATCTTGCAATTTAATTCAAAAAATCATGGCACAGCAGAGAGACAAAGGGATGACAAAGGAAAACCGAAGTGAAGTTTCAATTAGGAATTGATTATCGAGAAAATCTTCTATTTTATTATCACAGAATTGCTTCTTCCGTTTAAGTTTGAGCGCACAGCTGTTTATGTTAAGGGCCATCTTCTCGAGATATTTTCCCTTAGATTGCCCAGAATTAATTTTATTTTCTCTCTTGGGGAATTCCACACTTGAGGAAACATGAAAAATTATAATTTTGGAATGGCACAAACCGACATAATCTCTTATTAGATGATAATTAGGCCTCAAGCGAGTGCTGTGTGTGTAGAAACAATAATTATTATTTTTTTTTTCATAAGTAAATTCGACGGCCATATTGTCTACATCGACCAAAGTGTCTAGGGAGTTAAGACGGGCATTACATCTTGATAATTATATTGTTATCGTTATTGGACACTTATCACATCTTATTATCGCCTAATAAGACCTATATCTATTATCCTAATAAGAGATTATGGCGGTTCGTTTCATTCCAAAATGATAATTTTTCATGTTTTCCTGCGTGTGTAATTCCCCAAGAAAAAAACACAAAAAAAATGTAATATTAGGGAAAAATGACAAAAAATCTCGTGATGACGGGCCTTAAACTCGCAGTGAAGTTAATGATAATTTTTAGGGGTGTCCATTTTGCCCCCACTGTCCATTTTGCCCCGCCCTGTTGTTGTGTTACCCTGTACCCAGAGTGAGGTTGGTTTTCAATTCATTACTATTTCTGTCCCACAATTGGCCAAAGAGGATGATCCTCTCTGCATATGGCTTTGACCAGGGTCAGGCCGGTGTAGTATATATTACGCGTCTGGCGCCTGAAAAATAACTCATTGACGAAACTTCATTTCGTCAGGGAGTTTCTTTTTAGGTGCTAGCCGTGTGCGATATTTTTCGCGTTTTCATGTTACGGCCAATCGTGATGAAAACAATTGATTGGCAAGCATCATTGTTGCGTAGACCGAAAAGTTACGATCAGGGTCTTTAGATAGCTTTCCATAAAGTTTTGATTGTATAAATGTATGTTGTGTTTAATTTGCTCCAAGAGCAACAGCACTCCCGGCGGCTGCGGGACGACCCCCCCTGATGAACACCCTCATGTCTCACCTGAGGTCCCACCTGCCCCAGGCTCAATTGTAGTCCATGTTGCTGCCGGTAAGAAGGGGAAACGGGAGCATAAGGAGTCAGTCGTAAGTTGATAAGTATCTATTGAAACTGAAATCTGAAAAATAATAGAATCTCAATTTTTTCCGGTGCACAACTCAAAAACGGCATGATCAAAATCTCAGTCAGGTGATAATGTAGAGCCGTGTACATCAGCACCTGTCCGGAATCTCCTCATTGTAAAATTCATCCCAGCAAAATTTCCGAATTCTCCACGTCAAATCCAACTTGATGATTTTTCACTATTTTTCGTCGTTTAGATCTTTGAAGTGTAGAAATCGGAAGTTTCGGTTGCATAAATTGATTTCTTGATCCAGAAATCCCAGTCAGGCGATGATGGACACGATTGTCCAATTTTGGATTTGTCAGGCCAAATTTGAAATTTAATTTTTTTTTCTACGCAAATCGCAAAATTTTGGAAGTAAAAGTTATAATTATAATTTACAATGTGCCATTTGAGTTCTACATTTTTTCGCCACAGAGTTCAAAAGTTGAAATTTTTTCGTGTAAAATTCAAAATTCAAAATTTTTGGTTTAACATTTGAAATTGCAAGTCTTTCGCGAAAAAGTGCAAATATTCTGGCACGAAATTCAAAATTGGATGTTTTTCGAAGAAAAAAATTTCTAAAAATGGTCTTTGATTTTCCGGGGCATTACAACAAATAAATTCACACAAATTTTCTTTTTTGGTTTGTTTTTGAAGATTGCAATTTTAGTTATCAACAACACAACGATCCAGTTCGGGTCGAAACCATTCACGATCGGATCCTCTCAGACATGCTCCTTGCGACTCCAAAACGATGTAAGTTCGTTCACATCTTGTTTTTTCTTTTTGCTTCCGAAGGGAAGCATTGTTTTTGGTCGATTTTTCGATTTTCTAATTTTGATTGGAAATTATGTGAAACATCATGAAACGTGAAGAAATGATGTTTTTAGGGTCATGTCTGTGCGTATGTGTGAGCAGATTCGCCTTTTTCGGGTTCTATTTTCAGAAAATTCAACATAAACACGGTGAAATTCGAAGATAGAAATCTGAAATTTTGTGTCATGATAGCTATGAATGAGCCCCACTTTGGTGCTTCGTTTCAGCTCGATCAGTCCAGTAGTTCCCGAGATATAACCATTTGTTTTAATTTCGTTTTTGATCAATATCTCGCCAACCACTGCACCGATTTACATTTTTTTTTTCAAAATATTCGTCTCGACGGCCTCTATCCAACTCACCCGCCACATATATACTGCCTATGCAGAGTTTCGAGACATCGCCGTTTATTCGTTTTTTTAGTGAGAACCTTGTAAACGCGATAACTCATTAAATAAAAGAGATAACGACTTGAAATTTGGTACACTACTAGCATTTGTGATAGAGACGGTTCGTATTTCAGATGGGGCCAATCGGCCAAACCGTTCGTGAGATATTTGACTTTTAGTGAAAATCTATTTTGCCAAATATCTCGATAACTACTGGACGGATTTCAATTTTTTTTTTCAAAATACTCGTCTCGACGACTACTATCTAGATCAATAATAATATGGATACCCTTTGGTAGAAAGTTTTTGAGATATTACCGTTTTTCTGTTTTTTCGTTTTCCTTCTTCTTTTGAAGCTGATAACTTGTGATAGAGGAACAATATCTAACCGGAATTTTGTATTTATATATATCTCTTGTGACATCAATGGTCGGTACTCAAGATAAGTGCTGTTTCCCAAACGAGATGAGATTTTTGCTTTTAAAGGGAATCATTTTTTCTTTCCCTTGGGAATGAATTTTTGTTAATCACCTGAATATGTGTTCTAATCGATTTCGGAGAATCACAATGAAATCGAAGGAGATAGTCGAATTGGAGTAGAATATTTTTATTTTTATTTCATGGCAATTGAAAATAATTTTTTATTTCATGCTTTTTATTTCAAGTTTTTAATCGACAATGCATTGGGGAATTTACAAATATTACTTGTCTTTCACATTCGGGCAAGCTTCCCTTCGGAAGCTGATTACCAATGGAATTGGTAACAAAAAAAAAAAAAAATACCAAAAGGAAGCCAATGCCATTCGCCTTCAGTTAAATAGGCCTTCTACCCCTGCTTGTTTTATCCCTGTTATCTATTAGGTGTATAAATTAATTCTCGGCCTTTCTTCGACAATTTTGAAATTCATGTATAAAAAATCAGGCCGGAAAAATACTATTCTCGGGCTTCTGCGGCAATTTTTCCAAGCTGAAAGATGAAAAGGAGGGAGTGCCTCAAGTGCTGCTTGTCAAACGACATTTTTATTGGCTATGAATAGAAGAATAGAATTTATTTCCTTGATGCTACAGTTACTGTTTTACATCTTCACAAGCCTCCTTCTCCAAAACAACAATAACAGAATGTCATTGAATAAAGAATATCAGGAAGGAGCATTCCTATATTCCTATTCCTAGAAGGTTTCTGCGGTTACACTCCGTCCTACCCTTTTGACCCTTCTGCAGTTAGATTTCGTCCTACCCTTTTGACCCTTCTGCGGTTAGACGTCGTCCTACCCTTTTGACCCTTCTGCGGTTACACTCCGTCCTACTCTTTTCACCCTTCTGCGGCTTGATTTCGTCCTACCTTTTTGACCCTCCTGCGGTTAGACGTCGTCCTACCCTTTTGACCCTTCTGCGGTTTGAATCCGTTTTACCCTTTTGATTCTTCTGCAATTGATCTGCAATTGGGCTTCGGCTTGCCTTTTTGACCCTTCTGCAATTGAGCTCCATCTTGCCCTTTTGACCCTTCTGCGGTTAGGCTTCGTCTTTCCCTTTTCACCGTTTTGCAATCAAAATCCTACCCTTCCGACCCTTTTGTGTTCAAAAAAAAGAAAAACTAACGTGGTTCAAATTTAAAATTTTGACGCGCGATATCAGTGTAGTGGGCGATGACGCGTGAGGAAAGAAGCGTAACAGCACCGCGCGCGGCGGCCGGAGGTACTTGTCCCCTGTTTTGAGCACAATGCTTCAGAGTACCTTCCTATATAATACCTTACTTTGTAGTTTATGAGATAGGTTCCCCAAGATAATTAAGGTTCCACGGTTAATAGTAGAATAATATTTATTGGAAATATACGTAGGAATAATTAATACAAACTAACTTTAAATACTTTGGCACGTGCTAGACGTGTAGCGTTAGTACAATCGTCCAAAGTAGTTCGCACAGCACTTGAAGTTGGTTGCATGTTGGGATTGCACGGAGTATAGAGCCAAAATGAGAGGGAGCGGTTCGTATCTCGATGATTTTGGTTCGTGTTCCAGTGATTGGTGTTGAGAGAGAAGTTTTTGACGGATTCTCAAGACAGTGATTTTTAGAGAAAAAAAGATTGAGTATGATAAAAATCAGGTAGACCGACGTATAAAAAAAATTTGGAGTGATGGAGCGGGAGGAAAAAGTAGTTCAGGTATTTTATTTACTTAACTCTTCTTTTGCTCCAATAAATAAGCAAAATTTTACCACAATTAGTTAAAGAATGAAACCTAATAAGACGGACTGAATGAGAAGAAATTGATGATAATAGAACATAGGAGACTAGGTAGGGTTAACTAATGAATAAATATGAATATTATAAATTATATTATTAAATATTATTAAATAATATTATAATAAATAAATACATATAATTTTGTATACTTTATATTTATCAATTGTGAATAAAATAAAGGATTAACAATTGTATTGCTGATACAAACAATTTGTCCATTTGAAATGTCATGATTTCACAACGAAAGAAAAAGATGAAAATATAAATAATATCATGTAAAATTAACATCAATATTCATAAGTATTTTTTAGATATTTATTTATTATTTACAGTAACAAATTTTCATTACTCTCTACACGCAGAAATTGTCCCTCAGCTGTTATAATATTTTTTTTAATTTTTCCACCAATTTTTATTCTGCAGTGGAAGGTGAGTCTAAAAATCTGTAGAAATCAGGAGAACTAATAATAAGATAAAAAATATATTGATAACTTCTATGTTGGAACTTTAATATCCCACAGAAAATAATCGGGATATTGGTTTTTGTAGGGTTATCCCTTCTGGATTCCCTTCTACCATTTCTTCCTCTTTCTTCCTCTTTAGCACGACTTATGAGAATATTTAGTAACTCTGTGATATGATTCCTGTATGAAAAAATCAATTTAAAAAAGAACTTAACTGAATTGGTCTTTTTCATCATAATAAAATTAATTTTCAACCATTAAAAACTTAATCTGTACATTAATAACTTAATGAATTACTATGTGAATTCGGTTGATCGAGCATTTCACGAAAACTAAGAGCTATTCTTCTAAGTCCAATTGAATTCGATTCCCGAAGAAATTAACCATATACGCAGCTATTCACTATTCAAAAAAAAAATTATAGGTCCTTGGAATTGGCCAGAAGTTTTGAAAACAAAACTTTGATAAATCAATGAAAATTTACCTGTTTTCTCACTGATTCCGCAATGTCTGACCAGGCTGGCATCAATTCTACTCGCCCTCTGTAAATCAATGGCAAATCCAGTTGTGATTTCCTCAAGTCCAAATATCCAGCCATGGGGATTATTGTCGTCTGAAAGGGGACAATATCATTGGTAAATCTTTTAAAAATCCATTACAAACAAATTAATATTTCTTTAATTCAATAGAACCTCCTCAGAAGGATATAAAAGTTGAAAACTGCTTTTCATTTATAATTGGCTTAATTTATAAAAATATTTTAATTTTAACGGCTCTTAAGGGCGAGACATCATTGATTTGGCTCAGTTCAAATGGACGAGCTAACGAGAGTTGATTTGCTGCAATCATTGTTTTTTTATTGCTCTCTGTTACAGATTTGCCTGATATTTTCGAATCATTCCGTCCCCCGTTGTTAACATATGCCAACCCGATAGATCCATTGAACGGTCATGCCGCTGCCATGTACCTTTTTAAAGCGGACTACGAAAAAAAAGTTGCAGGTAAATTTATCTATAAATAATTTAATTTCCATTTGTTATGGTGATAAAAGCTTATCCAAAGATGGTAGAAATTCCAGCGATGGTAGTCTTGCATTTTCCATTCATTCTGAATTCTTCATCATGTAATGTTTGAATGCCGCAAAGGGCGATCTTTAAAAAATTTTCAGAAATTTCCTCACTTAACTTGTATATAAATATATTGCTTAAGCTACAATAATAATAAGCACCAAGATAATAAATAGAGATGAATAAAAATTGATTCTATTTTTTTATTGAACCTTATTTATCCGTTGAATAACAAAAACAGAATTTATGAAAGAAAAAAAAAACGCAGAGAAAAGAAACTTCTTCTATTTAATTTTCAAATAAACAAAATGATATAAACTAAATGCAAAATTATAAATTTAAAAACAGCGATTTAACTAACAAAAGAGATGAAAAAGTTTTCTTCAGAAAAAAAATTACACACTGGATTGAAATAAAAATTATAATAATATATATTTTTTTTAATATTTTCATTCCAACGCTGAAAAGAGCTTACTCCGTAAAATTAGAATAATATCAATTTGAAAATTCTTATTTCTAATGAATGATCATCCAAGATTTGTCAAATGGCTCAACGAGTGGTTTGTCAAATGGCTCAATGGCGCATCGAACAGTGAATCCTCAATGAGTGACTTCAGCAAGGAGGAAGCACAAGACATGGAGTTGTAACCAAATATTCTGCAATATTTTATAAACATCATCACATGAAAAATCCTCCATTTTCACTACAAGACAAGTGGACAAGAGCAGCTCGTATGATTTTTTCACATCGGAGCTGAAAAAAAAGATCAATTTATATTGTTTTAAAGAAAAGAGGTTCTCTAGATGGAGTTCATGTCATAGTCTATTTTTTAGGTAATAAAGTATATTGAAGATTTTAATCATCACGACATTATTATTTGTTTACAAATAAAAATTCTTGAAAGAAAGACTATCGCAAAAAAATACTTATTCATCTCTGATTGATTGATCGAGAGGATCGTAATGGCTACGTGACTATTAATTTTGTCAATACCAAATGAAACACCATAGTTCAAGAGAAAACAAAAATTGAGAAATTATGGATCTGAATTTCAATCCGAATAGATGTATCGTAATATATATAGCAATTAAAAGGAATACAGGTCAATGGCAAACTAGTCAAACCCATTAATTTCCTTGAAATGATGGCCATTTTTTTTTTCAAAGTGTATTTAGATAAAATTTGGTTCATTAAAATTTAAGCCATAAGATACTTATCTCCTAATAAGAATAAAATAAAATAAACACGTTGAACTCGAACACTGTAACGGGTTCGCTAGTAATCTTCGAAATCGTCTCGTCTGGAGCTACATCTTTGTCATTCAGAATGTGCTCCAAGTTCTTCACCTCGGCACCGTCTGTCGCACTTGATGGCTTTCCTTTCTGAAAAGAAAAAAAAAATGTAAATTGAAAAATTGCAAACGAATGGAAAATATTGCATTTTTATTTTTTCTAATATTCGTAAAAAATATTTTTTTAAATACTTTTTGTTTTTGTTTTAGCTCTGTTGATTTTTTGTTTTCAGTCCATGAAATTGGATTTTAAAATTTACCCAACTGATGTCAAATTTGATTAAAAATTGTGAAACAATGGGAAATTTTATTTTTGACTTGACTCTTATAAAAATGGCAGAATTTCGTCTTACTAGCGTTTTTGAAAATGCAATCCAAGTCCTCAGTCTTCCAAAAATCCATGAAAGGGGGGGCGATGAAAGCGATGACTTTCTCTACGTCTTCAGCACGAGATCATGTCCAGTACGAGGTAATTGTATAAATAA
>JAPYZN010010108.1:0-10370 GCA_030522865.1 Psyttalia lounsburyi
ACCGTTTTTTTTTTCTTCTTTTTCCGTGAATTCCACGCAAAAAGTACATAAACGAAAATGCGTTCTCAATGATGGCTTCCTCGTGTTGAATAACCGTTCAAAGGATTCGTTATCACCCGTATAAAAAGCCCAAATCGAATGTGCAGAGAGGGAAAAAAAAGTGAAGGAATAAAGCATACAAATAATATTATGCGTCTCGGTGTAATCCGGAGATTCCTTTCATCCTCCAATCTCCTGTAATTTTCCAGAGTAAATTTATATCGAAACACATAACCATAAATAATTTATATTCCCGGCGTATACTCAATCAAATGAATATTGGTAAATATGTAAAATGGAATAATAAAACGGGGGGGAGGGTGGTAGGGGGGGGGGGGTGGAACGAGTAGGAGGGACGGGAGGGGGGGGGGGTGGAGGGAATTGGTTGAAATTGCAGTGATGCGGGAGGTAAAGAAAAAAAACGGAAAAAATAACAGAAGTATCATCGCTAGAATGACAAGCGGACGATCGTTCTTTTCCATTTTCGTCCTCTCGTTAGTCCCGTCAGTTCTTGCGGACATTCTCTCAGCCCTGGAGAATCGCCATCTCCACATAATGCAAAAGATTCTTCTCTTTCCACTCGTGCCGAGAAGCAGTTGGACTGCACGCCCAGTGGTCCACCATCACGTAATCCAGAGTGAGACAGTGGAATGAAATAAAATGGAAAAAAAAGGAAAAACCAAGAAGAGAGAGAGAGAGAGAGTGATGAGGGAGAGGGAGACAAGAGGGTGCGGTGGGAAGGGCCTCCTTACAATCACAAATGTGGCGTCGTCCTCTTAGCAATCCATTCCTCCAGGTTGGCAGAGGAGAGACCCAGAGAGTGAAACGCGGCGGACCGGCTTGGTTCATCGGTGGTTGGTCCGCAATACTCGCTTGTCCGCTTCCCAACAAGACAGACTCAATTTCCATTCATTTATTTTCGCCGCCATTTCACTGATTGCCACCGCGCTTCTCTTCTTCTTTTCTTTGCGCCCCCCCCCCCCCCCCCCACTCCCCCTCCCCCCTTCCCCTCTATTCTTTTATTTCTCTCTTTTCCCTTGGTTTCAATTCCTTCGGCCCCTCCTACTTTGCGAGCCAAAGGGGCCCCCCTCGACTACTTGCTTATATTCCAACGACCCACTCCTCTCCACCTTTTTACCCTCTTTCTTTATTTTCACGAAATGCGACTTTCCTACACTCTAATTCCCGGTTTCACTTTAATCACCAGAAGTGCAGATCTCCCCGCCCCCCCCCCCCCCCGCCCCCCCCCCCCGCCCAGCCCCCTCCTTGGGGTCAAGTGCTCGACTAACCCGTGTACCCCCTGTCTCCCAGTGTTTTTTTATTTCCCTTTTGAGAAATATCTTTCCTTTATTCTCGACGATATTCGGACTCATTGCGCCGTTGTCTCTCACCCGATGTGGGATGCCCCGTTAAACACAGAAAAAATACGAGTGGAAGTAGATGGGAGAATGGAAAACAAGAGCCACTAGAGCATTTGTTACGTGGAAGGCACTCAGATTATGGAAAAACTGGCGGTTATTTGTTATTGGGAAGTGTATAAAGAACAAATTCGCAGACGGTTTCATTTCACTTTTCATGTTAATCTTTATCAAGAATGTTCTTCATTTCCATTGGTCAATGAGCGGCGCGAAATTGGACACTAAGACCGCGGCATTTTTTAATTCTCCTAATTAGCTAATCATTTTTCGCGTCATAATTATCAATTTTGGCATGTTTATCATGCGGGCATTTCCAACCAATGGACCTTCTTCTTCGAATCAAGTGGTCAACTAACGCGTACCTCCGCCTCTCATTGTTTTTTTTTTTTCATTTTTCTTTTCAGAAATATCACTCTTTTATTCACGACAATATTCGGATCCATTGCCTCCTTGTCTTTCATCCGATGTGGAATGCCCCGTGAAATACGAAGAAAATACGAGTGGAAGTGGATGGAAGAATGAAAAACAAGAGCCACTAGAGCATTTGTTACGTGGGAAGCGCTCAGATTATGGAAAAACCGGCGTTTATTCGTCATTAAGGGGTATATAAACCAATGCACGATGGTTTTTATTCGATTTCCTGGTGGCAGGGGGGAGGTGAAGGAGAAAAAAATCCCGCAGTGAGAGACAAGCCGGAGACGAGTTCAAGATGGATCACTCTGGTATATATATACGAAAGAAGACCGGCATACCCCAGGAGCGTTATTATCGGAAATCTAAAGCTCCCAATGTGAATCCTGTTATTCTTGTAAATAACGTGATTGAGCGTTCTTCATCGCGATTGACGAGCGTTTGGTTTTCCCTGATGTTGGTACGATTCAGTAAACACATTTCCGTACTCCATTCTCATTTTTTTTTTACTCCCCTTTCTACTCTCAACCATCGCAGAGTATTCTTTTAAGTTGAAGAGACTCACTGGATCGATAATTTCACAAGCCAACATATTCTTTTCCACTTCCCTCAAACCCCCCTCCCCTTCTCCCCCCGACCCCCCCATCTGTCATTGCCCTTATATACCCTTCCTCACGAGTGCATACTCTTCTCTTCATTAATATCATCTTGTCGGGATAAGTCTCCTCTCAAATCCGATTGCCGCTCAATCCTCGATGGAATCCATCTCTCATTCTGATATAAAGATATTCTGACGGTTCGAAATGGGTTATATCCGCCGCTGTTACCATTACACTACTTCTCTTCATTTCTCTATCATTTTTCAAAAACAGCTTTTCATTTTATAAATCCGTCTTTTGTCTCAATGATCGGGTTCATCCAATTTGTTTCGGTTTTTTTTATCGGTTCCTTGTATTTTTCTGGGAAAACAAGGAGAACAAGGGGGAGAAAAGGGAGAGGAATATTTGAGGAGCAACTGACAGGAGTGTTCATTAATAATCGTTTCTTGAAGTTATTTTGTAGTGAGATATATCGCGACTGATCTGTAATTCTGGATTCTGACTGACCAATGTAAATTATTAATTTTTGCTATGGTTTATCTGGTAAATTTAAATATTTTCCATTGTAGCTTCTTCGTGGAAGATATCAATTTAAGTCGCTTCGATTTTTTCCCTAGAATATCGTTTCAAAATTTTCGAGAAATGAGGAAACTCGATTTCTGAGAAAATTTGAGAATTCTTTTTTTTCTTTATTTGATAAAAATCTCATAATGTCTCCAATTTTCAGAATAGTTTGATAACGTAGCTCACTTTTTTATTGAATCGATTCGTAGCAATCCTTTCATGTTCAACAATCTATAGCACTGATTGGATTGATTAAAAATGAGGAAATTATTTATTCCTCTTGATTTTTGGAAAATTGGAATCAACGTCAAATTTTTCACAAGTGAATAAGACAAGCAATCGCATTTTGTACACTTTTTTTAGAAAAACAAAAAAAAAATGGAGGGGATGAGAGGGAAAGAAATATTCGAGGATCAGCTGACGTGACTGTTCATTAATAATCTGGCTACCAAAAAGCTCTGTTCTTGGCAAAAGACGTCACGTACATATGAACAGATGACTGCAGGATCGAATGACCAATTGACATGAGGTTCCTTCATCCGCCTTTTAACCAGGAACATTGATGTGGGGGTTGTGCAGATATTACCCACATGTGTGTGCGAGAGACTTTCTGACATTAATGGCAGAAGTGGGACGTATAAAGCCAAAGGCAAAAAGCCCATGGAAAAAGGGCAATTTATGGATATACCGGAGAGAAAAAAAATATATAATGGTATGATAATGAAACGAAATGTCCGTGTGTAGGAGAGAAGAAGTTGGAATATGCGTTCTTGCTGATGGGAAAGCATATAAAAAAAACTTACAGGGAGAGTGTGTGTGGAGGCTGGGTTAGTGACTTTCACCCCAAAATTCAGAGTCGAAAAACGGAGGAGGGAGAGAGAAGAAAAAATTCTCTCCGTGGGGAATGACTTCGGGGGTGGTCGAGCGTAGAAGGTGAAAGCGATTGTGTGAGCAACAGAGACGACATTACAAATAAATACAGTAAAAAAAAAAGTTCAGAAAATCGGAGGGTGGGATAAGGGCAAATCCACGCTTATGAGACACACCAAGACCAAAGCCCCGATTTTAGCGGAGAGCCAAATGTATGAGACGGGCTCTCTGCAATTGGATATAAATGCATCTGCGCTCCTCAGACAAAATGGAGGGGGAGAAACAGTAGAAGACATCGCAGGCATTCGGATTAGAGGCAAAGTCCGATGAGGAAAACCATTTCCCAGACTCGCGGAAACACGATTGGTTGAGGAGAACAGCACCCGCGACCCCCCTCCCCCATCCCATCATCTTTTTTCTGTGTGACGTCATTGCGGATTCGTTAGAGCGTCGACCACCATTAATCCTATGGACCTGACAGGCACACCCTGGCGATTTTGTCTCCGCGAGATTAATTCTCCCGGAAATAACGAACGACTTTACCCGAGGAACTCGAATAATTGCCCTTGAAAGCATAAAAAAGAAAAATGAGAAGAGAGAGTGGGAGTGCAAAAAAAACCTAAAGAAAAAAACGAAAATAATCATCTTCAGTGGAAAACCAACGGCCCTTAAAAATAATGAATTCCACTCTTGGCCATCAGCGATGCTAATGAAAGTCTTCTCCAATTGAGGCCCTGGACCCTCATTGAATGAACCCAAGACCATTTTCCCTCACTCCGCTCCTCCATCCAACGAGAATGCAACAAAAATCACGTTCGACTTTTATTCCAACTCAGTTTCACCCTTTTTTACCCAAGTAATCTTTTCTTCCTTTTTTTTTTTGAAGCAGAATCTCTCGTGAACCATTTTTGTTTGCCGCTTTCGGGCTCGCTGTAAGCCTTTGCGAAGCCAGTGGAAGCTAATCTAATCCTCGAGTATATAGCCTAACTCCCCCACCTCCCTGTCGCTCCCCTTACTCCACCACAAAGCCCTCCGCCTCCCCCAACCGCCCAACCGCCCAACCACCCAACCACCAACAACGGAATGAGCTTTTTTGTGCACTAATACACATGCCTTTTGTATCCGTGTATCCAAATATGCGCCGGACGATGCAAACTCATATGTATGAGTCGTATGTGATGGCAATGGGGGAGGCTGGGAGTCGGTAAAAGGTGAGGGGTGGGCGGTCGGGGGGAAGAAGGGGGCCGAGTGAACGAGCAGAAGAGAAAACGAAGAAGATGAGGGGGAGTGTGTGTGTGTACTGGGTGGGCATGCAGGGTGGCACAGCCAAAGCAATGGCGCCCCGCTTGGGCGTTTATTATTATGATTATACTTGATATCCCCTGCCCAAAGCAGCGGGGCCAAGCAAGCCTGCGAAACTTTCCCTCCTTTCCTTTCCGATATTAATATTATTTTTGCCCGGGCGTAGCGGCCGCCATATATCTCGCTCTGGGCATAAAATCCATTCCCCGCGCGTCTTTCCAGCCATCCTCTCCTCTTGCTTCCTCTTACTCGTTTGCAGACCGCCTTCTTCAACCGCCCCCTCTTCTCTCCCCCCCCCCCCCCCCCCCCCCCCCCCCCCCCCCCCCCCCCCCCCCTCCCCCCCCCCCCCCCCCCCCCCCCCCCCCCCCCCCCCCCCCCCCCCCCCCTTTCTCTCTCTCGTGGCCCCCCAAAGGGGGTGGCAAGTGAACGCGAGGCAAGGAAGTTGGCCGGCAAGCAAAAGAAAAGACCTTTCCTATTCACTCTACTTCTTTCTTTCCTCTTTCATTCCTTTTCTCTTTCTCCCTTTTTGGGTTTACTTATTTTTTTTTTGCCCGTTCATTCATTCGTTTTTTTTCCTCTGCCCTCTCTCGACTCGGTCTGAGTTCTATTATTAATTAATGGCGGACCAGCCATTTTGCTTTTCTCTTCTTTTACGGTGTAGTACCCCCCTCCCCCCAACAGCTTCAAGAGGACCTCCCTTGGGTGGCGATCGTGCCCAACGGCATTGGAGTGCCTCGTTGCATTTTTTTTTTTGGGTTCCCACGATTTTATGATTTTATGGAATTTTTTTTTAATTTTTCCAGAACAAATTTCTGCATCGTTCAATGAATTTACGGGGGGTTTATTGGCGCGAGGGAGCAGAAGTGAATAATCATTAATTGCACTTTTAGATTCACTCATCTAGCGAGGTGGACCGACAGCGAAGAGTTCAACAGTGGGATTTCGTACTTGAACAGAACATATAGATTTTTTCCGACAAGATCTGCTCTGCCTACTGACTATTTTCCATCTCAAATTTCTGTTTCTAAATGGTTCAAGAGATTTTTATTTTTTTAATTAACGCTTTGACAATTTTTTAACTAACTCTTTTGAGAATGTCCCAGGTGTTGAATAAAAGATTTCAATAGCGTGAAATTCTCCAAAATTTTATTTTCCGTCTGGGGTTGTCCCTGAGACTTAACCGATATTTTTCTTTGGAAAGATAATCTCGATATCACTGAGGCGAAATTCGTTGTCCCACCTGAGCCTTGAAAGCCTCTGTACCGAAGTATCGAGTCCTTTCCATATGGCTCTGACGCAATTGATCTTACGTTCCTAGATTCAACCTAAAAGAAGGCACTAAAAACCAATTGAGATCATGGCTCTGAGCCATAATGAAAGTTGACAATATGTTCTTCGAACCTGAGACAGCCCCAAAGATTTCCATATTCATCGAGAGCACGACTACCTTTCTACGTCTCCTGCGCCCCCTCATTGAACACCTCCAAAACGCCAAATGAGGTATCACTTCACAAAACAAATCCTACCCCCTACGCCATTCAAAATCAACTTGGAAACCTGCAGAACCATTACCCACAACTCCCATGATCTCGTTCGTCTGCAGAAGGTCCTAAATATCCTACGTAGACGACTCCGGCTGATTCCCCGGGGAAGTTTAGACGTTGCACGGACACTTTCCTCATTCCCATCCAGTTCTCTCACGGTTGGCATCAAACTGTAATTCGAAACTTTGGAAAATAATTCGTCAGCAGCTACCAATACTTTCTCCTTCATATTCGCCAAGAGGGCGTCACGTCCTAAGACTCTGCAAAAGAACGGATATAGTCGAGCATAGAAAGGTGAAGAGACACGAGAAGAGGGAGGGGGGGGGGGGGGGGGGGGGGGGGGGGGGGGGGGGGGGGGGGGGGGGGGGGGGGAGTCGTCGACGTACTTTCCAAGGCGAGCCGTGTGAGAAATTTTAAACTACGATCATCTCGCCTGGGGTATAGACGGGAGAAGGCGGGAGATGAAATTCGACGGGGGATGAGAAACTCAGAAAAGAGAGTTGAGAAAAAGAGGGGCTAGAGGGGGGTAGGGCAAAAGGAGAGGTGTAGAGAACGGGTGAGATCGAGCCATAGACGCCGGAGTCCTACGTGCAGGACATCATAGGACACGATGGGATGAGAGAATTGCTCATTTGTTCGTCCAAGGGAAGGAAGGCCGAGGGAGTTTGGGTGGCTTAGAAAAGGCGCAAGGGATGAGAAAACTCCGTAGATGCCCCCTGTAATGTCCTGCACTCACCCCCTTCATCCGTTTCTATTTTCCACTCTCTTTCTTGAGGAGACCTGTACTCCTCTCCCTGTCCCTTTCTCTCTCTCTCTCTCTCTCTCTCTGACTCTCTCTCTCTCTCTCTCTCTCTCTCTCGCTTTCCACTGTGCCTCACACTCCCTAGTGTACCCACCACCAACCCTCGCATCGTGTTCGATCGAAATTCAATTTCCACTCCTCTCCCTCTGTTCCCGCCACCGACGCCAACCAAACCTCCACCGCCCCCCTTCACCCCCAACCCCAATCCCTCTGTTCCTCTCTTTTATGTCGTACTCTTCTCTTTTCCGGGTATTTCCTCTCTCCACACACGGGAGAGGGGGCAACTGCATTCCACACGATAAATTACTTGAGCTCAATTATTCAATGGAATTTCCTCCGCTGTTTTTAAGTGTACACCCTTCGGCTTTACGTTGGGTATTGGCTGAGGTGAGCCTGCGCGAGTGTACCTGGAGAGGTGCAAGATTTCTCTCTTTTTTTAGGGAGAGGTACACCTGAGCGCGTGGAAAGAGGGAGGGAAAAGGTCATGCGTGGAGATTTCGGAAAACTAGAAATTCTAATTTAGATTAGGTTTTTTTATGAAAGACACTTCCGTGGAGATATATACACTCAAGGATTTCAGATGGAAATAATAATTAATAGGGGATTTAGTTTTCATTTGATGGTTGAATGATATTTGTATTTTTTACCCAGAATTTTGGAAGAATGCGTTAATAATAAGGAACAAGAATTTCATATTTGCATTGAATTACTCGTCTACAAAATCATAGGCATGCCATGTATAAAAATTCAATCTCATTTCAATCTACCAGATATTTTAACGTGATATTGATTTATATTTCTCCTCTCCTCACATGCATAACTACATCGAACAACCCGACGTACCCACATACACGTGGTTATTAGAATGAAATGGAATACGTTATTATACGATCAAGAAAATCGATATTAAGTGTATTGGTGGCATACCCCGTATTACTCCGAGAATTTTACAATTTCCGAAGTTTACATAAAACCGTACTGGGTATACTGCCACTGACGTGATGAAGATGTTCGTGCTAAACGCCGGCAATTCCGAGTACATTCGAAGCATAAAAACATTTTATCAACATATTCATCAGAGAAATCCTTAAAACCATTGGAGAAAGTATCAATGCTTTTTCATTCACTTACTTAACTGCAATGGATCACACCACTGATGAATAATGAATTGTGATTTCTGTGTTTTCTCCAGGAATCTCGTTCGAATCGATACGAGAATACGAGGCACTATTTCCAGAACGGCCGATCGTCTTTGCAAAAGGGAATAAAGCCATGGAGAGTGTACACCCAACATCAGAGAAGGAAAGAAACTTTCGAAACGAACCAACCCCGAGGTAGTACCTATTTAAATAGCTTTTTTTTCAAGGGGAGCCCGAACGAGCTCCCAATCCCCCCCTCATTCCTCTCTCCACCTCTTTTTTTTTGCTCGCTGGGCGCCCCTATCACCCGCCTTGCTCCGTACACTAGTTACGGCGAAAAAATTCCACAACCCTCGGCCCGAAGTCCACACATACCCAAACTGATCGGTAGAAAAAAATACAAGTCTGACTTTTGTCGCTGGAAAAAAAATCTACATATTAGGATATCGCTCACTTGAATAATTGTCGACAAAAATTATTTGTTTAGGTTAACAGACCATTGGCATTGCGATGACACCTAGAATTTTGAAACTCATTCGGAGCATTAAACATCACCTCCAACTAAATTTCTAATGAATTACAAAATCAAAAAAATTAGTGTCAAAATACTCCTGAAAATTGCCATTTCATCGAATACTTCATAATTCAACTGACTTTCTAATTTCAAAATACGAGAAAGTTCTACATTTTCTCCAGCATTGCGAACGAACCCACATGAGATAAGAAATAATCCCGAAATTGAGAATTAAATTTCTTCTTTGAATCGGTGTCAATTCTCCATTGAAATAAAAATAACAATTCAAAATAGATAAACTTACAAAATATAATAATCGGATAGAACCCATCAGCTAATTTTTTCACTGATCCCAGAATTTCCGATTACCATTCGTTCGCCGAAAAATCGACGATAGTCCATCTTCATCTTCCCCCCTCCCCCTCCTTCGCTACCATAATCCCCCAATCCCCCAAAATATCACCTCCAAAACACCCCCCAACGTTTCTTCAGCCCATAGGCGGCCCCGTGCCCCACCCGTTCCCCGCAGTCCACCTTTCTCCCCCAAATTCACCAACGCAACATAATAAATATCAACCGTGCTCGTCCCTCACTCCCCATTTCCCCATGTGTGCTCATCGCGGACATTCTCCCAGTCCTCCCAACTACATTTCAATTCGCTCGCTCTTCCCCAAGCATCACTTGTAAATTCCCCAGAATACGAATTCAAACATATAGCCCCGGAGATTTGATTCCGAATCGCCGTCCAAATACGCGAATCACTCCTTCTCCCTCCTCCCCCTGGACCTCTCACGGGCATCCTCGGTTCGTGAAAGCAATAATAATAGTCTCCACCGGTTACTTCAACGACCGGTATAACGTTGTCTTACTAGAACGATAGACGAGCCAGTCAAGAGCCTCATATATACGAGGAGGGTAGCCCGCAGAACAAATACATTAATTTCATCCTCCATCTCCGTCCCACCTCATTCTCCTCTCGAGCCATCTCTCCCCCCTCGGCCCCACCCCCCTCGGCCCCAGCCCCATCTATATCTTCGTCTCGACTTGAACTCACATTGCCACCCTCCATATTCCACCCACTGCCATCTCATATACACACCACCCTCGGACCATCCTGCTTCCACCTTCGTTTTTCTCATTTTCCTCTCATTTTATTTCATTTTATTTT
>JAPYZN010010122.1:0-12934 GCA_030522865.1 Psyttalia lounsburyi
CGATTATAAAGTCGAGGTAAGTTACTTGACTTTCGGTGAATTAAATGACCACGTTGCATCGAATTCACGAGTTTTTATATTACTCTGTTTATTCGATTGGACCAGGTCATTGTCTTTGTCGCGCACCTGCGAAGCATCGGGTGACGTCTCGAGGCGCGCGTGAAGGCCAGACGTCGGGCGCGATGTGCTGACGCTGCACCCCAGTTATCTACATAACGTCGTTGAAAGTATTTCGACGTTATTTAATATTTCTTCATTCTCTGCTGTTTCGAATAATACGTGCTACTTTCGTCACTTTATATTATCCGAATCATCAGAGACATTTTGTAATGTCATTTGGGGCATAACATGAAGAATAACACCAACTCCATACTTTGTCTCAACCTTGCGAGCTGCAGTGATGTTGTAAAATTCTCCAGCCTCCAGATCAGCCAATTTGATGAGAGGAAGATTTTTCAACTGTGCCACATTGTTGATTTTGGCGAGATCCATATTAATTTTTTTCCACTTGTCTCTCTAACAGAATTAAGCTTGAATACAAGTCTTCTGGAGATTGGAACAGAGTATCTTTATGTCACTTCTAAACTGTATAACTTGTTTCACTTCTTGAATGTGCTTCAAGAGGAAGTCTAAACGTTTTTTTAATTCTTGTCGTCGAGGATGCACCTTCATGTGGGGTGCTGAGATGAACTGATGATGGGAGCTCAATTTTCTTCATTTATATGGCTACCCCCCATTTATATCCCCCCTCCCGTCGCCGTCTTTTTTCCATAATTATTATTAACAACCGTGTTTACTAAATAATGGGGGGGGGGGGGGGGGTAAACATAGGAGAACTGAAAAACCAGTTCAGACCCGTCTGGACATTGTTATTGTTTGAAAAACGACCCCCACCGTCCTCGTTCACGGTGACATCCGCATTTTTTTTTAAAATAAAATAATTATTAGTATGTTTTTCCATGAATTGAGACGGTAAACATCAAAGTACTCGAAAATATAATATGGGGAGCGGCGAACATTAAAGGACCGGAAATATCAAGTTCTGACATGTCTGGAAAATGTCAACTCGGGTAAACACATGTGTAGGTCAAAAGTCCCAACCCCCCGCTGTGAAAGTCTTAAGTGGTCTGATTTCAGGGCACCCTCCTAAGCAGGTTCAAACATGCTTGCGACACCGGCTCTCGGTAAATCATTTGCATAATTGATTAAGTCATCAATTAGTTGATTAGCTCGCTAATTAATTAACCCTTTGACTCCTCAACGCCCCGAAAAAACGTCAAAAAACCGCGAATTAAATTAATCGAACCGCGAATTGATTTAATCGGGTCGCGCATGGACCCACGGCACTCTCATACTGCACCTCTTTACAATAACAAAAACCGCGAATTAATTTAATTGAACCGCGCATTAATTTAATCTAACCGCGAATTAATTTAGGCGGGCCGCGCATTAACAACGATATACCCATACTGCACCTCCTCACAATAGCCAAAACCGCGAATTAATTTAATCCAACCGCGAATTAAATTAATCGGGCCGTGAATAAAACCCATGACACCCCCATACTGCAGCTCCTCACAATAGAAAAAACCGCGGATTAATTTAATCGAACCGCGAATCAAACCCACGCATCTCATCGTGACCCTCCCAGCGCTAATTAATTAACCCTTCCCTCCCACCCACCCACTCGCGAGGGGCCTTCCACCAGGTCTTCCCCAAAACGTTGAGCCAGAATCGGCTCTGCATAACTACTATTTTTCATTTGAATGATACAGAATCCTATATAATAGAGAATCTTTCTATGTTTTTGTTGTCCTTATTTCGTACAAAAGGGTGCACGATCACGCAGATGCGAATTCTATGTGATAGTTAGATCAAGCAAGCATTCGAATTTGAACGAGAATCAATGGATTATGCAAACGATAGTGAATCGTTCACAGATCATATAAAAGAGTTCAAATTGTTTAAGAGTTGATCGTTTTCAAAGAATAAATGAATACTTTGAGTATGCACTTTGATCCATTGCCGATCTAAAAATGAAATTAAAAAATCAATGTATGCATTTTCATTCCTTTGCCGACAATCGTATAAATGCGGCTAACTACTGCGACCGGCTAATTAATTTTAATCAATTTATCATAATTAGGAGGGCCACGAATAAAGAGAAGGGTTGAATAAGTTGTATTTCTCAATTATTTATTCAATATGATTACAAGAGCGGTAGTTGTTCTCGGCCAAACTAACAATCTCAGGGGAGCGGCGTGGTGCCAGGGGGCAGGCCGTACGCGAGATGAATGAATTGTTTTCTATAATTAATAGGCGACTCGAATACATAAAAAAACAGGGGTGACTCTAGGTCTCAGCCGGTGAGGCAAAAGGGGGCAAAAACGTAGGCTCACCGTTGACGGGTCGGGGGGGGGGGGGCGAACGAGACTAATTGTGTGTGTAAGGGAGATGAGAAGGAGGAAAAGAGCGCTCACTCGATACTGCACTCCCCGAGAGAAGTAGTAGGGCCTTCCTCGCAACGCAACAACTTCCAGCAGCTCCCAGGCAGGCATACAGTAATTCAAGGATGAAAAGCACTTCGGCAGATCCACCAGCTTCTGGATGGCCGAGAAGTCATGGATAAGAATTACGTATCCATTTCCGCGGGGCAACTCACTACTCTGGGTCTCTCAAACCCCCGGGACGTTCCGTACACAAGTGAAGTGTCGTAGGGCTCTCTCGGTGTTCCTTTGCCATGTCCTGGTCGGGGTCGTACGTCACGACCTATCAGGGCGATTTTTCCATATCGCAGCGACAATTAGGCCCATCCAGTTCGGTGTGTGGCGACTTTGGTTAGCGCCTTATAGGGGGGGGGGGGATTCTGAGGGAGGATTTCTCCTTGTGTCCAGGGTGTGGATGAGTGTAGTGTTGGGAGATGACGTCATCGGCATCTCGATTCAGGGTGGGTGAAGGCCGTTGCACGGTGAACTCCAGCGTTCAGTGAGCGACAACAGGGGAAGGGGGAGGCGGGGAGGTATTTATTGAGGAGGGGAAGGCCAACCGTGATCGGGGTAACTGTTTAGAGGGTATTTTTAGTGGTTAACTTAAATTATAGTTTGAATAAAGTTCCAACTTTATATGCCTAAGACACAAGTATGGAAAGTAAATGGTATATTGGAAGGTTTTGGATGACTTGGTGCAAGTGGCCTTGTCACAGATAGTCCCGGGGGTAGAGAATACGTAGGGTTCTCTGAACCCTGCGGTGAACGATATATACTACGGATACTAATACCATACCTGAGCTCCCCGGGCTCGCCACGGTGGAGGCAAGGCTGCGTTACTACAAAAGACTCCTTGTCTATTGTATCAAAGAAAGGTTTTAATTGAAAAAAATAATGAAAGTATCCCCCGTTCATTCCATCTTTCCCCACTTACACTGTCCTTATGAATGATATGTACATTTTTTGGTACCGATATGGTCTTCAGTGTGCAGCAGTGTGCTTGGCAACACGCGAACGTTTCTTCCGGCGGTCTTAGCGCACGGTCATGAAAAAACTGATTTCAGATGTTATGATGCGGACACAAAGAAATAAAAGGGGCCTTTTGCGCGGATCAACCGGCGGGCAATGAAAATAAACCAAAAGAACATGATTGAGAAAGAAAAAAAGAGAAGGGTGGGGGGGCGCGCGGGGAGGGGGGGGGGCGTGTGTGGGAATGGAATAGGGAGTATAGGAGAGGGGCTCAGGGGAGGTAATGGCCTTTGGGACAGCTTCGGATATAGTAGCCCCAGTCGCCGCAGATGAAACATCTTCTGCGGTTAATGGGGCAGTCCTTGAGAGGGCGGTCCCCGTCAAAATTTCGGCATCCGACGAAGAGGAGGGGGGAGTTGGGCGGAAGGGGGGAGGAAGATCCGGGACGGTTGGCGCTAGGGTCAAGGAGGGAGGTCCAGCACTGGGGGGCGAGGGCAATGAAGGGACATCGGTGCCGGGATGGGGGGAGGGGCAGGAGGAGTCGGGATGAGGCCGGGATTGGTGGACGTGGGTAGGTTGTCGGCGGAAAGTGGAGGGAAGAGGCGGAGAAGAGGAGCGAAGGGGTACGGAGAAGGGTAGAAGAGAAATAGAAGAAATGAGAGACTTAGGGGTGTTGGGACCGGAGCCGGGTGGGGATAGGTTCGCGGTCTTTGGGGTCAGTAGGGGGGGTAAGGGGATGTTTGCGGGGCCTACCCCGTCTTCGTCGGAGCCGAGTGTCGTCGGGGTCGATGGAGTTGGGGGGGGGGGGGGGGGGGGGGTAAGGGGTGGGGGTGGGGGGGGGGGTGGGGGGTGTCCGGCGCCGTTGGGAAGTGTCGGAGTAGTCGGCGATGTTGTGGCTTGTCCGTGCCTTGATGGTGTTCCCTGGACCTCGGTCAGTTTCTTTCCGCAGACTGTTCTCCCTGGGGGTGCTGGTGGGGGGTTATGTCCCCAGAAGCGGGTCTCCATGCGGCCTCTCTCCAGCACCTTCTGTGTCTGCAGGTAGTTCTGGTTCGACGGTGGCTGCGGGGGGAGAAATTCCCCCAGAGGGAAGCGGTACCTCCTCCAAGTTGTGAAGTGGTGGAGCGGCATCATCGATAGGATCTGGCATGAACCGAGGGTGGAAGGGTCCTAGGTCCGTGACGTAAATTCCATTGATTCGGTTACCGTGGGGCTCCTCGAGATCATACATCATCGGGGAAATTACGTTTACGACTATGAACGGGCCATCGAATTTGGGGGCGAGTTTCGCGATGAAATATTGCAAGGCTTGGAAGAAAGGTCGGTACTTCCGGAGGAATAGATCCCCGACTACGAAAGATTGACCTGACCGATTCAGGTCATATCGCTCGGCTTGGATCGCAAACACCTCGCCCATAAATTTCTTGGCGAGGTCATAAAGATGTGTCATTCGCGTAAGTCGGTCTTTCGAGGGTCCCGGGAGAGAAGGTGTGATAGAGGGATGATCAATAGGGGGTTTCACCAGGGGCGTGGGTGGGAAAGGATGACGTCCCATGTTCAGGAAGACCGGGGAGACTCCGATAGATGTGTAGATAGAGGTATTCAAAGCAAACGCGAACTCGGGGAGATGCTGATCCCAGTCGCGATGGTTCTGTTCGGTGTAGATGGCCATCATGGATTTCAGCAAACGGTTGACTCTCTCTACGGGGGTGGCTTGGGGATGATACGGGTGGTTTTTGTGGTGGGTAATTGCAAGGAGGGCAAGTTGCTTGGTAAGGCCTTTCCCACGAATTACGTGCCATTATCGCTGAGGAAACACTGTAGCTTTCCCCAACGTAGAATAATCGTTTCGTAAAGGGCCGTCCATATCGCCTTTGCGTTGGCCTTACGGAGGGGTTTCAGCTCGACGTATCGGGTGAAGACGTCTTCCAGTACTAGGTACTGGTTACGGCTGGGGGGGAAGAAGCCCATGATGACCCCGTGGGCCACGGCTCGGTTACAAGGCCACGGCTCGGTTAGAAGGCGTTCCCGCATGAGGCCACGGGGGTGGGGGGGGGGGGGGGGGGGTTTGCACCAACTTGAATCTTTGGCATTGTGGACAAAATTGGACAAGCTTGGCGACATTCTGGTAGATGCCAGGCCAATAGAAATATAGGGAGACTCGGTGGTAGGTTTTGTCTACCCCACCATGGGCAGCGTAAGGACTATCATGGGTATAGGCGATGACTGCGCGGCACAGTCCCGGGGGAAGAACAGTCTTCCAACTATTCAGGTCAGTGAAGGTGGGGTCGATCTGAGGCCAAGGTAGGAGGAAGTAGAGGGTGTCGCCAGTCACGGTCCAGTCGGGGCATTTGGAAGGGGTTGTCAAGACGTCCAGTTTCTTCTTCTGGTACCACCGGTCTGAGGAAGATTTGCTCACCTCGAGGGCGGTCAGAGAATTGGGACAACTTCAGGAGGGGGCATCTGGCACCACGTGGAGGGGTTATGTGATTGCAGCTCGAGTGCCCGGCGGGCAACTCGACCTATGGGATTTTTGAAATTCAAAAGCCATTTGAGGCTGGTGTGGTCGGTGATAACCCGAAATTCTCTCCGTTCGATATAGGGGCGCAAATTACGGGTGGCCCACAGGACGGCTAGGCACTCACGTTCGGTAACCGTATAGTTCCGTTCGGCCGGAGTGAGGATCCTACTCGCAAAGTAAATCGCGCGGTCTGCCCCCACTGAGGAATACTTTTGATTACAGTCAGAACCGACTTCTGACTCCTGCGTCTGAACGGCCCCGATTGCGATGTCGCTAGCATCCGTCTGTGGGGTAAAGGGTTTGGAGAAGTCAGAGCGGGCTAAGACGGGAGTGGTGGTGAGGGAGCGTTTCAGGGTCTCGAGGGCGGTCTGGTGGTCCTCGGTCCATATCCAAGTCCGCTCTTTGTGCAGTAGTCCTAACAGGGGGGCTTTGTGTTCGGCAAGGGAGGAGAGGAACCGGGAATACCAACCCACCATTCCCAGAAAGCGTTGGAGTTCCTTAATGTTCAGGGGTTGGGAGAATTGGGTGATGGGGGCAATCTTGTCGGGGTCAGCTTCTAGTCCGTCTCGGGTCAGTAGATACCCCAGAAATTAGAGTCGGTCACATAAAAAGTGGCACTTGTCCGCGGTGATGGTGATGTGGTTGTCCTGTAGCCGTCTAATGAGTTGAGAAATGGACCACTCGTGTTCGTCCAGGGACCACTGAAGGGGAATAATCATGTCTGTCAACATCTGAAAGGTCGCGGGTCCGAGTTTTGATCCAAAGAGCATTCGTTTGTACTGGAAGAGTCGGGGGGGGGGGGAGTTCAGGGACGGCGAAAGCGGTTTTCTCCTTAATCTCGTCGTCAAGGCGCATATGGTGAAAAACCTGGCTGATGTCGATTTTACGGACATAAACGGCCCCGTAGGCACAATCCAGCAGGTCTTCCAAGGGTTGCATGGAGAGGGCTAGATGCTTGGTCACAGCATTCAGGCGGTAATCGATCCACATACGATAGTCGCCATCGGACTTCTTGTGTAGGACGGGCCAGCTACACCAGTCGCTCTGCGAGGGTTCAATGATGCCCTTTTTCAACAGCTTAGCCGCCTTCTCCTGGGCTATCTTAAGGATCTGGGGAACATAGCGGCGAGTGGAGCTACGGATGGCGGAGCGTCCCTCGGTGTCGATATGCATGGTGAGGAGAGGGCAAACGTTGGCGACTTCGGGTACGGGGTTGATCATACCGTTAAACCGGGTCCTGACGGATTCTAATTGGTCGAGGGGTATAACGGCGAGGTGGGCTAGCGAACGGGGGGGGGGGGGGGGGGGGGGGGGGGGGGGGGGGGGGCATTCAATGGTGAATTCTAACTCGCGAAGAGCGTCCATACCGAGGACACAGTCGTAGGCGAATGCGTTCGCGAGGCGAAAGGGGATGAGACAAAACATATGGTCTGAGATGAGTCTCATGACGGCACATCCGTCCAAAGGTCAACTGTTTCCGTCTCCTAGGGTGACATTTTCCCCGACCAAGACGGCGAACTGAATCAATTGCGGTCCGACACTGGTATTGATGAACGACTTATACGCTCCACAATCTATCAAAGTTTTCAGTCGTCTCTTTCCCAGTTTCAACGTAGCAAAATATCGGTTCTCGTCTGGGTGTTCGCATGTAAGGGTCAAGAAGTCTTCATAAGAGATGAAGTCAGGGTTGTTTGGGTCGTTCACGGAGAAGGTGAGTAGCTCGGGGGGTTCAGGGATAGATGTTAGGACTGGGGGAGGGAGTAGTAGTATGGGGAGCATTGAGAAAATTCCAATGCATGGTTTTGGAGCCTACCTTGTGGGGGAGAGGGATTGCGTTTCCTGGAAGGGATGGCGGGGCCAGTAAAGGGGGTATCCTAGTACTGGGTAGTTCGGGGGGTACTGCAATACTGGGCAGGTCGGGGAAACTGGGAGAAGGATATATGGGGCTTTCCCGTAACACAGGGAGTTCCGTCTCACTCCCGTGTGAGGAGGTGCTGGGAGGTTGGGAGGGGGAACGAGGGTACTCATGAGAGGTGGGATGGAAAGCCGAAGACGTCCTTGGATGGCAGTGGCGTAGGAGGCTTAATGATTCTTCCGAGCGGAGGGGAGAGGTGTGTTGGGAGTGGAATTGTCGGGGGGAGGGGCATAAGGATTGAGGGAGAATCGGGCAGGGCGAACATCAGGTGCACGGGATGGGTAGGCTCCTAGAGCGTGGTTATGGGGAGAGGGAGCAGATGAGTAAGGGATGGAATATTCGGGTTGAGGGTTGTAGTAGTCAAGGGGGAATTGGTCCGTGGGAACCTCAGGGGCGCGGGTGGGGTAGGCTTCAAAAGCATGATTCTGGGGGGAGGATGGGCGAGTGTTTTTAGCATGGGAGGAATTCTTGGGGGGGGGGGGGGGGGGGGGGGGGACGTTCTTCGCGGGGGTGCCTGCATTTCTGTACAAGTCGGGCCACTTTGAGGGAGTGGACAATTGTCGTAAAACTATCTCTTCCCATTTCTTTCGCGTAGGTGGGATTCAATTGGAACTCCAAGATGTCTAGTTGGCGCTGCAAGGGGGGAGGGGGGTGTAGACTGGCAAAAAGTATTTTACGACTAGTTATGTACTCTCCCATATCCTCATCACGTCCTTGGACCCTCTGATGGATGGCCTGCGAAATATTCTTTTCTAATTCTGGGTGGCAGTACATTCGCTGGAATGCCTGAAGAAGAAAATCGGAGTACGATTTAATCCTTTGTATCTCCGTTAGATCACACGGGTAGGCATAGTCCTTGAACGCAAAGGGAAGGGCTCGTAATGTTTCTGTCTCAGTCAGGCCGTTCGAATGGTAACAGAGGGTCAGGCCATCGAAGAATTTGTAGGGGTCCTCGTCACGTCTTCCAGGGCAGACGATCCCATATCGCTTGAAAATTCCCGTGACCCTCAAATCGCGGGTGTTTTGGTCATAGGCCGTTTCCTCTCGGAAGGGGGCGGTAGGTATCATGCAAGTGGGACTAGGGGAAAGCTGGAGGAGGAGATGGGGGAATAGATGGATGGGGGGGAGAGGGTCCGGTCAGCAAGATATTCCCGGTAGGGGTCATAGGGACGGGATTGGGAGTATTGGACCCGGTGGTGAGGGGTAGTGTGAGGGGGGAGGACACGGGGACGATCTACGTTGTGGGTGGAATGAGCATTTGGGGAGGAAGATGGATGGACAGGTGGGGGCGGTTGAGGGGGTGCCGGTGTAGTTGATCTAGCATTGAGAGGGTGGAAATGGGGTGTGGTGTAAAGGGTGTGGTGTGGGAGGCTTGAGGGTTCGGGGTTCGGCTATAGGGGAGGAGGACGCAAAGAAACGGGGAGGGATCTATTCTAATCGGGGTGGACCATAATCGGACGTCTGGGGGGGGGGGGGGCGGGACTGGAAGGGTTTTCCTCGGTTGGGGGGGGTTGAAAGGTGACTCTATGGGGAGCAGGATCCGATTCCCGAAACGGGACGAGCTTACGATCGTATCGTCCATTGATTGATCGAAGCGGAGAGGGTCCTGGTATGCGCCTATCGTCTGTCTCGTCCTGAGGTCACCTGAAGGGCGGAGTATAAACGAACCGTTAGAATCTGGGGTCACGTGGAATCAGATCGTAGTAAGTGGCATTGCTGAGTTATCCGCCAATGGGTCTCGCGGAGCAGCGACAGCACCGAATTTGTGACGGACCTCGTATCACACGAACCGGTTTTTTAAGTCACTATAAGGCCCGCTTGGTATTGATCCGCAAGGAATCAAGGACAATGTGATCGCGAGGGGTTAGGTCATCGTAACTCTTCTCTATGTTGCGATGATAAAGGGCAATTTCGGATGGTCGGGTGTCTGGGGGGAGTATGGAGGGAGGTGTGGTACTGGTGATTGAACCAGAGACCGTAGTAGTAGTAGTAGTGGTGGTTTGGGTGGTCAGGGCGGTCATAGCAGCTGTGGCGGGGCAGAACGGAGGAGAGTCAGATTGGGTCTGTGGATCACTCGAGTCTGATTCCATGGTGACCGCATGGTGTCCGACTGACGCTACTCGTGATAGTTTGCCGTGATAGAGTGGGCGAGGTCCACCAGGAGTATCCATCGCAAGTTACGTCAGTTACGTTCCTTTCACGAGCCAGTTTCAAACTGGAAATCAAGCTTTTCAACTTTGATTATTCCAGGGAATTGCTCCCCAATCGTTTCCAGTAGACTTCTCAGTCTGCCGAAGGATCGTCTCCTTCAGATTATTCGCTACTCTGGAGGAATCCAGGTTCACGGCGAATCAGCCGGAACACCTCAAGGCCTGGGAGGCCAAGGTGCTGACCGGCCCAGAAGTTAACCTACGTTCACCACTCCGCGATCACTCACACACTTGGCCACCAGTGACCGATATGGTCATCGCAAGCCACGAGAACCGGACAACCGAACTTCGCACTAACGTGTGGTCGGATCGACAGGAGGGATATCTCTCCATCCACTCCTGATCCACGGGCCCACACGACACGAATCGAGCCTCCGAAATTCGACAAACGTTGAAGACTCGAGATCGTCACCTCGAGTCTCACGATAAACTCGTTTGCACCTATGGGCATATCCCTAGGCTCGCCCCAGTCGCCACCAGTCGCCACCAGTCGGAGGTTGTTCACCACCTGACGCGGAGTTTTACTCCCTCGATCCAGACTATTTCAGCCGAGTTTCGATCCAGCTCAAGAGAGGTCTTCTTCAAACCTCTCGCTTCGAGCTCTCGCGCTCGACTGCGACGAAATCTTCCTAGGGCCTTGCCTCCTAGTCTGGCTATTTCGGCGGCCAGGAGTCATTCCGTTACCTCATGCCCACCAATCAAACCGACGAGTACCCGCAGGGGCCAGTCCTCTCACCTGGCTACGTTGATCCCTAAACTACCTCGTCGTAGCCTACAGAGTCGCTCAGATGGACAGCCTATACGTCGGCCCCTTTTCCCCTAACACATGCTGAGCGAGCTCTGTATTAGCGACAGTCTACTAACGGCCTCGAGACGCTAGAGGGTGCACCTTCCACCCAAGACGGCGCTCTTTAGGTCTCTCATCGGTTAGAGGATCATGTACATCTTGTAAGGAGTTTTGGAGAGAACTCCTTATAGGCCACCGGAGAACCGTGAGTACGTCGAAAATAGACCCAGGATCTCCCCTTTTTCTATGTGCATTTTATGAGGGTTTTGTTAGAGTGCACTCGGAGTGCGTTGATTAATAATAGCTATGGTTAAGTATTAGTTTAGGGTAGTGGGAAATTAGGTTTACCCTTAAATTAGAATTAGGGATTTTCCTTAGGCGACTCGTAGAAGAGTAGGTGTAAGTCCTACCACTCGTTTAGTGGATTATTGGGGAAACGCGTATTTTAGGGTTAGGGATTTTCGGTCACGTTTTGGGTTTCGTTTTCCCAAGACATCCCGAGGGACGACCCTTAGGGATAATCGTTAGGTTAAGATTTTAAATTTAGGATAGGAAAATAATTAATAGGGTGATTGACGGAAGGTCATGGGACGCTAACCATTCAAATTCGAATGGACCTGCCGCCCTGACGGCCATTTAATTAATTGCCGAAAGTGACCGCGCCGCGGACCACTGACGGCTTTGAGCTGCGTATCGGCCATTAACATTTGGCGTGCGAGAGGAGACGGAAGCAAAGTTATCTGTGTCGAGTATTGAGCGAAATCGAGTAAATCGAGGGAAACGAGGAGGAAAACTAGGACGAGCAAGACTGCAAAGACCTGCTGAGGATCGGCGAGGAGCCCAAAATCACCTGGGGACGAAGCTTTTCCAATTTTGGACTTCGAAGCGATTGGGAGCTGCAATCGGTTGCGTGTTAGCCGGTGAGTTATTCTATTTATTAGGTGATGGGATTTCTCGGCATGGTTAATTCGCGTACCTCATCTCGGTAATTTATATAATTTTTAGAGCCCAGTGCGGGAAGGCTAAATTCTCGCCAGTATTAGGGATAATTTAATGGGTTATGCTTCCCGTCAAAAAGCTCAGAATTAGTTAAGTGAGTAAATATATTTTGGGTTATGCTCCCCGTCAAAAAGCTCAGAGTTAGTAAGGGAGTGAATTCATTTTTTTTGGGTTAGGCTTCCCCGACAAAAAGCCTAGAATTATTTGAGTAATTTCACGTGCATCGGATTGTGCCTATCGGTCAGAGGCATGAGTAAATTCCAAAGTGACGACGCGTTGCCGGGTACACGTGTACCGGCCATGCCATGCGTTATCGGCGTCATTTCAGGATTATTGCGTGTTTTACGGTCGCGCCGATTATTAATTAATTGTGGGAATTATTTTGGTGAATAGTCATAGGATTATTTTTGTTTAGGGATTTTTAGGAAGTTTAGAGGTAATAAGGCCATATATTGCGCTTGCTGTTGCGCCGACTTGTCGAAAAACATGCGATTAGGGTCCATGAGAATCTTATGCGATTTATTGCGGAATAATTAGTGCGAATATTGCGCTTGCTGTTGCGCCGAGCTATTCGAAAAACATGCGTATTTTGAGTTAAGAAGCTCGATTGCCACCCGTGGCTATTGCCGAGTTCCGGGAATCGGCTCGTGCCGTTTAGTACCTTCAGTACAGGTGTACGTAAGCATTTAGGCAAGGTGTTTGCGAAGGAATAATTCGTTGATTACTTTCTCGATTATTGATTTTCCTTCGCGTGGAACTTTATTATGGCTTTCGATTCGAATATCGGTTGTGAGCTCGTCCGGTGCCGAGACCGGCGATTATCGATTTCTTTCTTTTATTATTGTGAATTATCCTAATTTAGAGGCGATTTTAGAAATTAGGAATTAGGGATTTTGCCGTTACTTGGCTTTGCACTAACGCGTTTAGGGTTCAATTCAGGGGAAATTAGGGAATATTCTGTTTGTGATATTAATTAGTTAGGAGTTTAAATTATACTTTGAGCGATGATTAGGCTTTCTTTCTCCCTACCCCTGGGTCTATTTTTGCGTA
>JAPYZN010010405.1:0-10215 GCA_030522865.1 Psyttalia lounsburyi
GGTTTGGATTCGGGTCACCAAGAAGCTTTTTAGTGGGTTTTCATTGGGAGAACTTTATTTTTTTCTTAAAGTGTCCATTTTGCCCCGCCCTCCCCTATCTATCTACGTTATGATATACTTGTCATATTCACTAAAAAGTGTGATTGTTTCGTCGAAAGCAGTCAGCTCATTAGCACCTCCATTGCTTGTTGGTTTATTATTATTTTGATTTTTTGTAGCGTATATCTGGGAAGTGAAAAGTTCAAACATTTTCATCGTGGGTTCAAACGATGAACAACAGGTTCCGAGTATTTTGGAATTAAATTCAGATTCTCCAAAGTGCTGAAAGCATGCCAACCTACATCCTGCTTCGACTCTTCGTTTTGACGGCATTCATCACAGAAGAAATCTCTCAACTACCGCATTGCTAATCGGCATTGATACAACTTTTAAGGCAAATTTAGCTGGATCTAGAAATTGAACATTGCTACTAGCATCTTAAAAATTGAAGACATGAATTCAGATGCTGTTTGTATGCTTTATAATCGTCTCAGGAAAATATTCGTGCTAATCAATGGAACCGATTCAATAGCAACCACATCAGGTCCTCCATCAAGGAAGCTGATTGGTAAATAATCTTCAAGCGATGGCCTTTCTGGTGGCATTATTATTTTCTCTTTGAGCGAATTGTGCGCATTTTTTAAGCGTTGAAAAATTATTAGGCATCCGAGTGACGGGCTGAGTACAGAGAATAAGGAGGCATTCATTACAGCGGTGTTATACGTGAAAAAGTTCTTCCGGCTTCCCTTTCCAAGAATAAGCACGGCGCTGAAATTAAAATCCATAATCCACTGCGTTGGAGGATCTATGCGTTAATTTCTTCCTGAAGATTTCTTCAATTACTCGAATACTTTACTTTTGTTTGCGCCAATAAGGGAGGTTTAATAAAGCGAATGGCGGAAGATAAAATGGGTATTCATAAATTTTCATAGAGTTTGTAAAAATCGACATCTGAGCTTTGGAATAGCACGATTGTTTGTTAATGTCTTACAGGATCGATTTTAGGAATATTAAATATAGGTTGTTTGTTTCATCGTCGTATATTACAGCTAATTATCTAGCCAAATGATACTTGTTCTCATTTTTGGCTGCAATCATCTTGAAATGAGTTCTAAGCTGCAGCTATTGATTCAAAATTCGATCTATGGTAGCTTGCCATGCCAGCCATCCAGTATCTGATAATTGAATTAATGATAACATTTTTTTTCATCAGAGTTAATTAATTCAAAAAAAATCTTATAATCCTCCATTCTTTTAGTTCTATTACTGAACCAGTTGCGACACTCTGACTAAATATTCAAAATTCGATGGCAAAATGTCGGATGCCTTGGACCTAAATAAATGCGGAGAATGGCAGATGCATCTTACGAGGACTAAATTCGGTGAAGGAACCCACTTATTTCTCAATAGAGTGAATAAGGACTGATTATTTCTATGTTCATTTTTTTTCACTTGTTACGAAATATACCATTCCAAATACTATGGAATACTATTGGTATTGGTATTTGGTATTGGAATACTATTTCCATTTCTCTGATGGTGTCAGTTATCAATGCAAAAATAAAAAAAAAATCATTAATTTAGTTTATCACCACGAGAACTTTGATGCGGATGCGGAATTGCATTTTTTTTAACATCTCACGGCAAATCACCTTGTGATTCAATTTCCAATAAATTATTCTTGTAGTTATAAACTCCTCATAACCTAATTTACTCCATAGATACTCGATCGATCCGCTCATTACCACACACTTATCAGCACGAGTCGCCCACCACAGTCAGTACGGCACTCCGCTTCATCTACCACGGCTCCACGAAATAATTAATATCTCAGGCCCTATATCCAAACATAATGTGAAAATTTGATCTCAGATTGCATGATAGATAATCTATGAACATCTTTGTTCATAAACTTTTTATATTGTCTATTAACAAAAGTATTGTCAATTAGATTTTTTTGTGACATTAAGAAAATTTTAGATCAAAGAATTTGTTTCAAATTTTTTCTCCAAACATTTTTCACCATTTTATATAAGAGCGAAGAATTTCGAGTCCAATGCTCCAGATTGTGCTGAGTCCCTCGGATTAGGCTATAGGCTCTTATTCTCTGAAAATCTTTCATTGTATACTCAAGGATTTAAAAGAACGGAACGAAAAATAATCGAAGCAAGCTGAGAGTTGATGGAACGGCCCATATATACATTTATCGCCTACGATGCAATTTCAGGTCACTAGATTACTAATTAATCATATCTTTTCCGTTAGTAATTCGTGGAAACGATGTTTTTCGATGTATAAAATTATGATTTTATTTTGGGTCATAAAAGTACACAGTTACCGAATTATTCAATTTAATGAAATAAAAATGAAAGCTAATTTACGAAAGGAACAGATAATACGGAAAACAGCCATTCAGAAGCATATTGCTAATTTATTAGCAACGACAACTGTAAGATTTGCGATATAAGAGCAATTCCCAGTTAATATCATGAAGGTGGCGATCGAATACCCATATAACTATTTTCTATAACAGAGCGTCGGAAACTTTCTTGATGAATATGAAATTACCTGATGCGCCGTAGGCGAGTGTACCGCGAGTTTCTCATTACGCCATATCGAGCTATTTTCTCTGACACAACGTGGCTAGACGGTATTTCAAGTACTTCGTTTTTTTATTCCTTCTTTCCGAGTATACCCTATTCGGGTTTTTACTCCCCTCCCCCAAAGTGCGTTATCATGGGCCGCCTGCCTCTTCAACCATGTTGCATTGTACCCCAGGAGCTGTACTCCATGTACAGGCTCTTCTGATGACCAAGGGAAACCATGGAACACCTGGGCTGACATGGCGTCCATCAACCGAGCTCCCCAAGCCAGACTCGAATCCGCTCCACGCGGGCTCCGTCATCCGGCCGTGCGCCTTAACCCTTGATCCATCGCGCTATGTGCTTGGCGCCGCAGGTTTCAGTTTTTCTATGTGTTAACATCCATCTTGAGTAATAATAATTTTGAAAAAATTAGAGTTATTACTTTGAATCTTCTTTAAAATATTGGCGCAATTTGTTTCTGTCCCAAAGAATATGTTTTGCCAGAAAAAATAAAAAAAACATCAAGAGAATCGAAAAGCGGCGCCGTGCCGCATGGTGCGAGTGGGTCCCGCTCAACGGCCTGAGCGACAGTGTTGCCACGGTGGCTCTCTCCCGCTCCACGGATAGTAAATGTCGCCGGACGGTCGAGTGAGTAAAAATAAATTAATGATAAAATAACTTGGCCACCGTCGTCGGTCTTTCAAGTACTTAGTTTGAATTTTTTTTTGTTTTTGATTAATTGATAAAAATTTAACCAATCTTAAAATTTCGAATAACATTCAGCGAAAATCTTGTTGAGACTTGGATATGAGCTTACATAAAATCAATCGTATGGAATTTATAAGCACTCCACTTCTTCTGTTAATCAACGAAAAAATCAACGAATAAATGTTAACATCAAATTGAAATTTAACGATGCTCCTTAACTACACTCTTTTTGTGTAAGGAAGAAGTCGAAAAAAATTACCAAAATTTTTAATCGAAAACTTCAGGTATTTGAAAAAAGCAGTGTTTTCCTTCTTAACCCGATAAACAAATTTTCATGATATGAATTCAATAATAGTTGTTAATGTAGTAATCTGAAATGAATCTTTAATAGTAGAAGATATAAATTTCAAATTTGCATTACATTTTTTCAACAACTGTTTTGTTGACTGGTGGCTGAATGTCTTCGCGATCAAATAATTTCCTGGTCACTGGATCTATTGATTCGGGGTCAGTTGTTGAATAGTGTGGAGGGAGTGGATCCATTCGTTCGGCGGGTGGGAGGGCCACAGTCACATTTTCTGGCTCAATTTTAGTTTTTTTGAGACCAGTCCGTTCTTCAACTTCATCTATTGGAAGCAATTTCTCAGGATCAACGTCTACTTGTGCCACAGGAGTAACAACGTCCTCAGCACGATATAGAATAGTATCGGTGGGGAAGGTAGTATCTTCTTTCTCTCCTGGAGCTGATGTATCAATAATTTTGGGGTTCTGCTCAAATCTGGCTTCTGGTGTTGGAGCAATCGGTTCTGTTGCGTTCGAACTGCCATCAAGATTCCTCAGCTGTTTACTGGCCTCAACTGCTGGTCCGTCCGAAGTAACTGCTGATTTCGTGACATTAAAAGTAATCAATGATTTCGTTGCATTTTGAGATATTGTCCTTAAATTTTCTGGCTGAAATTATGAAATTGGAAGATTTTAGAGACAATTCATTATGTTGGGAATGCCGGGAATCGTCAAATAGTTAAGGAGCAATCTTTTTCGGCCTATTGGAGAAAAAAATCTTACATTGAATGAAAGACCAAAATCGAGACATAATCCAGAATTCCAAAGGGAAATGAACGCGAGAGATGCGCAGAGCAGCAACGATTGTCTTCTAGATGAATTTGGACAAGTCATCTTGATTATTCTGGAAATACTGCAATCACTCTATGCCTTGAATAAAAAGTATTGAGATTTTAAACCAATTAAAAATTTCAGATTTGCAATTTCTAGTTGTAATCATTAATCCTACACTGAGTGAAAAAAGTATTTTCGAAAAGAACGTCTTTGCTTGTGTCAAGAAACTGATAGCATGAAAATTAACATGAAAATGTAATTTTACATTGGCAATAGAACAACTTTCTCCCATAAATTTTATTGTGATGGAAAGACAAAGATCATTACTTTATAATAAAGATATGGTTTTTCAAATTAAGTCTCGTTTGATTAATTTATTTAAAAATTTTCAAGTGTATTATATAAATAAATATTAGATGTTTATTGCAAAAGCCGGTGAGGTTACTTCGAAGGGTGATTTTTTTCATGTGCTCTAATTGCTCTCCATTATTCGAATAAGTGTCAATTTTCTGGACAGAAGTTTATATTTATGAGAGTATAATATTATTTTGTTGTCTATTTTTGAATCATTAATTTCTCCATAAGAGTAACGATACACTTGTCCAAATAGGTTTTTTCTCCCAGTGTGGAGTGTGTCTTCAGATCTTCGGTAAACTCGTTACGGAAAGGTATCTATCCATATTTATAAGTAAATTGATAAATATGAGACAGTGGGCGCGCTTGCGCGCACTGGCATGAGTGAGGGTGATCGAAGCAACAGTAGTGCCAATATTTCACTCAATGTTTATAAAAAACACAAATTGAAAATTCGCGAGCAATGTATAGACCAATAAGGAATAAGTGGGACAGACTTTCGAGATATCGATATAATCGAGATTTTTGATTTGACTGTTCATCTCCTTTTTAGAATATGACTTATCCTATAAAAAAATCACAAAAAAACATTTGTGAAAAAATTGGGCAAAGTTGACGTTTTATGTCCTGATCATAATTTTAAAAAAATATATCGTCAATTTTATTCACAAAAAATACGTGAAATCAAAAGAACGCCAAGCCCTTCGTTCGTTAATAGCATTGGTCTACTGAAAACCAAAACCTGGCGTTTTTTTAAACAATGCGCCAAGTGAATTTTCCTCACGTGGGTTTATAATATACCGTTTGCATTGAGGATTTGAAAAAAATTGGGAAATGGAGGAAAAAACAACAAGTTTGAAGTGCGAAGAAAGAAAAGACATCAGTAGCGGCAGCATCAACGTACTTGCCGCGGTTCATAGGGTGAAGACAGATCGAATGATTAATATATATATATATACTTTTAGAATAATACGAAGAAAACCGCGCCAAGTACGCTCTTTCCGGAACTCTACGCTGTACGCTCTTACTTGTGGCTGGGTTTTAATACGCGCCCTGATATAATCCAAAGCCCCATATAGTTATCACCATATAATTGAAAATTAATTTTTTTTTTCAGCTCATTTGAAGGTCTATTGCAGATTATTGTTCATTTATAAGTTCATTTATTCCAATTGAAAATAATTATTTATTTTCTTTTTAGTTAAAAACATTTTTAGGAAGGAGTTAGCACCCCCTTTTTGTTTTTTTTCATGTGACCTACAATGAACCTTCAAACGAGCCGAAATTCGAAATTCGCTAGCTGTGAATAATAGGAGTAGGTAACTGTTAAACTAAAGCTAAGTAAAGCTGATAGAAATTTGTCAAGTTTTTTCATCATTGGAAATTGTATAGAATGTCCGGGAACTTACATTTTTTATTCTTAACAAGTGATTATTCACCTATCTTGTACTCCGTATTTATGGGTGCACATGGAAGGTTGAATGAACTGAGAAAATCATTAAATTAGGTTTTGAAGACTGACCCTCATTCTCAACCCGACGATTTAATTAGAAGTTGCAAACTTGTTAAAATCTGCGTTTTTGTAGAATATGATAATTACTTAGCTCATCAAATTTTCTACGTAGAATAAAAATTCCACTAACAATTCCTTCTTCAATGATTTCGCGAAGTCATAAATTTGAAAATAGAATGGCAATGTATGTGAAAACAAATCAGACCGCTTCTATATCGACGGCCGTCCGATCCCTGAACAGCCGTCGGATATTGAACTTCTGCTGGTTTGAACGAAGCCCCTAGTGTATCAGCCGATACCTAAGCTCGGCTGTAATATATCCCTGAAGGTTTCCTCGCTTTCAAATAGAGAATTGAAACTCAATATATTCGCTAAAGTCGCAATATCCGTTGTCAGCAGAGCTTCCAGAGTTCGACTGACATGAGGATTATTCCGACAACCTTCATCCCAGTATTGAAAAGAGTGCTTGAAAAATGTTTTCGCTGCAATAAAATATATCTCCTCGAATGAGTAAATAAATTGGTTCAACTATTTTATTACTTGAAATGACATTTTCATTCACATTCCTCGTTTTTTTTCAATTTTATTAGAACAATATGCACTTCTAAACTTGATAAATAACTGAAGTCACTAGAAACCACCTGGGAATTCGACGTTATTCAATAATGCTTTAGGAAAAACGATGGCAGTAATTTCGAAAAATGTAAAGTTTGGAGTAAAATAATTAGTGAATCCAGTGAATACTTCCAATAGTGAATGAAAGGAGCTTCGTCATCACGCACAATTAAAACCAGTCAAATATTTACTCTTCGTCTGGCTGCTTGAGCGCAAAATAAAACTGAAATGCTCAGCGGGTATTAGTGATAGGATTTCGAAGACAGAGACTAATGGGCAAAATCGAAATGTTGTTTTGGGGAAGAACCGGGTGTGAGGGATTGCAGTGCCATCAGTTAGGGTCGGTGAAGTCCAAGTTTGGATGGATACATCGTTTCCCCTCTTTACTCAATGCAAATTTCCAGAGGTTTTCGAGGGTTCTCTTGACCTTTCTCGTTATTCCCGTCGTTACAATCCGATTTATCTTTTTATATTCCGACATGTGAATTTTTTCAGTCCCTTTTTGGAATATATAATAAGGGACCAACATATTAGATACTCCATGGAATAGGAAAATGGTATTAGAGTTGAGCTTGAAAGTTTTTTAAACGTTTTAAGCGTTTTTAAAACTATGTGGTAGTTTATCAAATGAAAAATAGTAGTACGCGAACAAATGTTTTAATTTTGCATTTAGATAGTCAATGGTGGACGGGAGGGCAAATTAATACCTGCTATAAATTATATAGAATAACTTACCAATTATTGGAATTTATCAGAATTGTCAGAATTTATTTTAAAGTTTCAAGTTATTTCAATGTTTTAATTCCACCAATTTCAAAGAAAATTCTGTCGTTCCCGCATCTAACTCCAATCACGAGTTATTGCAGTTTGAACGGTCAAACATCCGATCAGACGTGTTTATTCGTTCTAATGCGTGTAATCTCATTCAGTTAATTAATTTTCAACTACCAGTTTTCCTTATCAAACCTCATAAGCAATAAAAAATCACAACAAATGAGACTGAGTCATGTGTGGAAACATATCAGTACACCCGGATCGAAAGGAAATTTTCCTGCTTTTGTTATCGTAAAAATTCGATTTGAATGTTATGGGAATCCTACAGAAACGCGTTCTGGGGCGAGGTCAAGTCAGGGATTTTGCTCTGTTTCAGAAGGACAAAATAATACTGGAGGTTTTATATTACAGATGGAATTATCTATATATTTTTTTGGGTGGAATCGCTTTAAGTTATGGGCGTCCAGGCAGACCTCAATCCGTTCGCATGCTTGCTTTCAGAACACGTACAGTAAATCTCATTGAGTACGCAGAAAAACTTTTACGTTTATATCGTAGAAGATAATAATAATAATAATAATAATAATAATAATAATAATATTTATGATTCGATGTTTTTTTCAAAATAACATCCGATGGGTTTAGGCGTTCTTTATTCGACTCTTTCCTGACTCGATTCTATCTTTTATGGATCAATTCTTAGAAGATGTTAGTTGTTTGCGGATTTTGGTCTGGGAAGGAGAATGTTCGGAGGGAAGAAACTCTGAATTTGTGAGTGACTGGAAAGATTTTTTGTATGAATAAAGAAAACTGTGAGAAAGAAATTGTAGGAAACAATGGATATGAGTGGAATAGAATCATGTCAAGAATTGACTTATTCATCCATTTGTATCTATTTTTTTCAGTAAAAATCCTTGTAAATTTTACATTGAGAATAATCCCAGACCCCATCCTATCTTTTTCAAATCTCATCCAATAATATACTGTGACGTCGCAAGGACGTAGAATACTTCATAAATAATTTCCTTCTTCGATGTACAAAATGATTGCTGTAAGAATTTTTCAGAAAATAAAAATTAATTTTTATATCGACAATGGGATCTTTATATAGCATTTATTGTGTGCCGTCACGGGAAATTGTCAGATTTTTTTGGATTGGGGGGGAAGGATAACTCTCGATATAGTTTTATAAGAAAGATTTACTAAAACAAACAAGGGGGCCGAGTCTTGTTGATGGTAGAGATTTAACTATTTATTCCTACTTTTTTATTTTTGTTGTTCTTTGCTATTTTTACAAACTTATCGGTGGCAGTATGTTTCCGAATGGATAACATTCCATTTAAATCATTTTATATTCAAGAAAATCGATTTTTATTGAAAATTGAATATCTCCCGAGCTAATGATGCCATTTAGCTCATTTTGAATACCAAATATCATTCCGATAAGAAAATTTTTGCCGAATTTCAAGTTAATATTTCTGGGGTAGCTTAGATATATCAGTTAAGTGATCATATAACTTACCGAGAGTAAAAATTTAAATGCAATTGTTTTGTAAGGTGAAATTATTATTTTGGAAAACACAAATTCTTAGCCTCTGTGTAAGTTGATTATTGAGGGCATAAGAATTCGTTTTTCGAAAAACAATCATTTCACCCTACAAAATAATTGGATTGAAATTTGCGCTCTGATGGTAAGTTACATGACCACTTATTCCAAATGGAAGGTATTGAAACGCGTATTTCAAAAAATTAATGTTGCGGATGGTGACCTTTGTAGGAAAATAAGTAACGATTTTCTACTTATGTTTAATTTTCTCACTTATGCCAGAAAAAAAGAAAATGATAGGAAATAAAAAGAAAAGTTATGAAAGAAAACGAAAAAATATGCTGAGAAAGACAAAGAACCACCTAGTAACAAGGTGACAGGAGGAAAAGATACTATCAAGAACGTGAAGCAGTTAATCTGGTGACTCTTTCTTAAATTCCCAGGTAGGAAATGCCAATGTTCACGAAACGGGCCAGGACTGGCACGAGGCTGGGCTCGGCAGGCTTGGTTTACCAAGCTTGGCCCGAGGGACGGCCGAAGCTAAAAAAGCATGGCTTACTAGGCTTGGATCACCAAGCTTGGCCCGAGCGACGGTCGAGTTTCCAAAAAGTATGGCCAACCAGACTTGCGTCACCAAGCTTGGCCCAAAGGACGGCCAGGCTGGCAAAGAGCATGGCTAGCCGGGCCTGAATCACCAGGTTTGGTCCGAATCACGGCCAAGCTTCCGAAGAACATGGCTGACCAGGCTTGAATTATCAATCTTGGTGCGAGGGTTGGCCGAGCTGATAAAGAGCATGGGTAGCCAAACCTCGGCTGACGGGACTTCACCAGTCCTGGGCCAGAGGTAATTTCCAATTGCAATTTACGGGTAGAAGGTTAAAATAATAGGGATGGAGTCGGAGTTCTTTGGATTGACTTGTGAAGTTCAATCCAATTAATAAAGAGTAACATTTTCAACTTAAAAA
>JAPYZN010010620.1:0-10002 GCA_030522865.1 Psyttalia lounsburyi
GAGAGAGACGTGATGCGTGGTGAGGACCACTTGTGGAGTGCAGCATGTACTCCCTAATAATATTTTGCCACTGGGCGGCGATGTCGGCGTGCCAGAGGCGCGAGGGCTCCAGAATTTATTCTCGAGCTCGGATGTTAACCAACGGCCAATTGGCAGTGGCGCGAGAATTTCAGAGGGGATAAAAAATGTTGCTTTTCTTATTCCGGGGTAGACGTACGTCTCCTGGTCCGTAACGAAATGTAATAAAATGTCAGCACCTGTATGGGCTCATCAGGATGAGGGGGCGCGGAACGGAACGGCACTCGTCAGCTGCCAGTGGCCCAAGGATTCTCCATCATTTTCTCGGGTATTTTTTGCGTCTTCGTAGGAGCCCGGAAAAATAATATTACCTCATTGGTAATTTTCAATCCTCAATTGAAGTCGTTTTTAGTATTTGCAATTTGACGATATAAAAATATTACGGATTCAGGAATTAAATTATAAATTTAAAAAAATATTTTCATTCAGCAATTTTTAATTTACGATCGGGATATATATTTTTTAAAATTAATAACACTCAATTTCAGTTCAAAAATTGAGTCTTGCATAAAAAGAAATCTGTCGAGATTTCTCAGAACCAAAATTAAAATTTGTAGAGAATTAAAATTAAAATTTGCGTGTCTCAAACTGAAATTTCAGAAAATCCCTTAAGAAATTCCACTCCCAAATTCAGATTTCCCGAGCACAATTTAACATTCCCAAAATCTCAAACTGTCAAACAAAAAAAAGAAAAATCCCATCAAAACCAAATTTTCCCCCCAAAAATTCCACAAATTCCCCCTAAAAATTCCTCCCCCAGCAATCCCCTCCCCATCATCCCCCATTTCCACCCAATACTTCCTCCCACCCCCAAATCCCCGACACACGCGTACCTCCACGTGATAAAACTTGTTGATTCCTAATTGAATCTCGCCCCTCGCATGCACTAATCCAATCCCCCCAATTACCGATTCATCCTCGCTAAAGTCTCGTCGCTACTTCCTCATCACCATGATTCAGATTGTATATCATTAACATTTCCAAACACTCAGGAGTCATGTTAATGAAGAGACTTTCCCCCCTGCCCCCCCCCCTCTCCCAAGAACCAGAGAAAGACAGAGTGTACTTCGTAAATGTCACTAAATTATTATTAAACGGAAACTTAGAACGACACTTAATTACTTAACAAGTTGTCGGTGCCTCGAGAGGATCCCGCGGGCTCTCCGGTGGGGCCGGCGAACTCATGGAGGGGGGGGGGGGGGGGGGGGGCGGCTCCCCGGAGGAGGGGGGCGCAAAGGGGCCCAAGGGGGGGGGGGGAAAAATACACCATCACCTGAAACGTTGAGACTAGATGTGAAAGTGAAGAAGATGCCGGAAGGTGGTGGTGGTGGTGGTGGGAGGGTGACGGGAGGGGCGATGAAGAAGAGGAGAATGAGGGAATGGTGAGGTGGAGTGGGAGCCCTCGGCAGGCATACGTTTCCCTATCTGCACCATTAAAAGTTAATTGGAGTAGAAGCCCTCTTTGCCAAGGCCCGGTACGAGGTGGGCCGTGAGGGGGAGGGGCGGCGGGGGGAGGGGGGGGGGAGGGGGAGGATGGGGCAAGGTGTCGGGGATTGTGAGAAAATGAGAATCGTGGTGTATATGTGGGGGCGAGCGAGAGCACAATCGCTGATAGCAGCTGGAGGGAGAAAGAAATAGAGGGCCGGGGAGGGGAGCGGCGTAAATCAGGAGTTATCACCTCCAGGCCAGCCCTCACCGCGCGAGCACGGTAGCAGTGAGTCGACCCTGGGACAACTCCTCCTTTGCTCGGGTGTTTTCTGGGGGAGGGTTTCTAGTAATGAGTAAAAATACTCAAGTTTTTGGGGGCGACGGGAATATCAGATTTTTGATGGATTTTTATCGCGGGAGAGGTTAGATCGCTGAGGAGTCTTGGAATTTGTTTTATTTTGAAGAGTAACGGTTGGTAATTTTAGGGAATTGAAATTGAATGTATAGGCCGGTTGTGGGGAGTCATTTGGCGGAAAAATAATCGATTTTCTATCAGACAAAAATTCACGATTTTTTACGGTTATTTATCATATGATAATTCATTTATTTTATTTTTTATTTCTGCGTTTGTAATTTGTTTGCAACGAGCTGGGGCCATTGCCAGTTAATTAGCGGGGGAAGAATCATAATTAAATCAATTATATTCAACACGAGAACAGGAAAAAAATCTTTAACTTTATTAAAACTCATTATTTGAGATTCTACATTAAAAAATAACGAAAAATACAAAAAATAAAAAGAGGGAGAGAGGGAGTGAGAGACGATACTGGCGTCCCTCTATCACATGAAGATTGAACCCCATGCATGTACAAGCCGAATAAAACGGTAAATGTAAAAAAAAAAACGAAGAAAGTATACGTCGAGACGAAGATAAGGAAACTTTCCGAAAATGTTGCCCCAGCTTCGAAATGAGGTAGGACTTGCCGTAGGGGAATCGATTACATTTTATCGAGATCGGTGGACGTTGGGAGCAAGAAGAAATAACGATACTCCGGGTCAATTGCAGCAGGCTCACAGGCAAAGGGGATGACTCACTCGTCCCTCCGTCTAGTCGTATTTGCTGGATAAAGAGATGAGAGGACTTTACGCCTCGCGGTAATTGGCCTCCAGACGGACACCAACAAAACTTTGAAACTGAATATTTTCGTCGTTTCACTCCTGACATACATAACAATTTTTTAAATTTATTTTTACGTCCCCTCCCCTTGGTCTGCTCAATTATTCAATTGACGTATCGACTCTCGGAATAATCCGATAGCTTCTGTCGTTTTGTCATGCAGATGGATTATGTCTCTTTGATGCGAGCTCGAGAAAATAATAAAGTCGTTGGGAGATAGTCCGTCTGTGTTTGCTATCGGCAAAAACTGTGTGAAGAACTATCGAAAGTAATTGAATCGAATAAAACTATCAGGCGCCCTTGAGAACTTGATTGATCCACATTTACGACATCCAGGAGCCAGAGGCGCTGTAAATGTTATCTCCAGGTTCGATTGAATTCACCGCTGGTCTCCATCGAATCACTCCTGGCCGAGAAGACGAAGCGAGGGGAAATAAAGAAGTCCAGACTGACGTTTTCGGAACGTACGGAGATTAAGATTATGTCTCGGGGTAGATAACTGAGAAGTGGATGAAAAGCGAATGTTGAGGTGAATAATTATCACCTTCGGAGGATTGTTTAGGCTCTGTTGTTGATGATTACGAATTATATTGAGTCATCGCGGTCCTTAAAAAATGAATAAATAATAATTGGAAGTCTTCATCTGAGGCTTGAGGTTTTAAAGAAACCCTCAACCCTCAAGACTCAATTTGAATCGGGAATAGGTTGAACAAACATTTTAAAAGGCGTTTCAATTTCTGAAACTCCTTTTTAATTTGATATTACACTCAACCGATTCAATTGCAAATTCAACGGTATCGCCAGTTATTTAATTAACCCTTTGATTAATGTCGAAATGCAACAAGTTAGCCAACAGGATAATTGCTCATTTACATCGAAAACCGAAAATCAGCGGATCGGAATTTTCTCCCACTATTTGCAAATCATGAATATCAAACTGCGAGTGGATGATTTACTCTCCCATAATTTACCGAATTTTTAATTAATCAAGGAGTACGGGTAGCTATCGAAAATTTCAATCAAACCTGAGAGACTCCAGAGGCGGGATCCATTAGCACAATTCATAAACGTTCATACTCGAGTGGAGTGATTTGCACGGGAGATAAGTTGTTACTTCCCCAAGAGCTTTGTAATGGCCGATGGACCGAGATGCTGAAACTGTTGTTGTCGAGAATACTGGGAAATTGTTGAGACATGAAATATTACGATCGTTAACGGCTGTTTATCGATTTTGGTGGGGTTGGAGGTTGTGATGTTGGGGATGTTCCTGTTGATTTGGCGTTTGGCGGGGAAATCGGACGAGACCCAAGACTAGGCAGAACTAGATTAGACTAGGTCGTAATGTTTGAAATTGTTGTGTAATTTTTTTTTTTGGCAGATTTTTAGATAACAATCGTAGAATTTACGGGAAGATTGACACTTTTGGAAGTTTACTTCCCTCGCGGATTACATTTCGAAAATAATTCTTTGGTCTTTTTACGTGTGACAATAATCAAAAGTTGTCAAAATTCAAAAGTCCTGACGTCTCAGAAATTTTACCTGAATTAAGACATAAAAATAAATAGCGAGTAAGCCACAATCCGGTAGCTTAAAATCATCGACGATATCAGGATATCACTGAATAATTAGACTAGAAGGCCCTCTCAATATTTTCTCCATCAAGACAAATTGACATGAAATAATCAACTTGCAATCATCGAATTACGAATTCATCACTAATGAACACCAAAAAATTCCTCCCATTCCAATAATCCGAATATAATCCCCCGATTGCACTTCTCATTCACCGGTCAAACAACAAATACACACAGATTATGCATTTCATCCGTTAGTACTCCCCCGATAATCAATTATCCATTACATTATTCCGAGTTTATCGACCCATTATTCCCCCGAATAAATACGATATAAACGACTGTATCCATTACCCACTCCCGAATAATTCAATTTTTATGCTCAATTCACAGTCCCATGAGATTTTCACGAGTAAATTCTCAGGGATGCATTCCAAAGGAGCATACACGCAGACGTATATATATTCGACAAGAGAGAGTCTAGGAAAAAGAACGAGCCGTGAGGCAAGAGAGAAAGAGAGATAGAGAGAGAGAGAGGGGGGTAAGGAACGAAGCCAGGAATTTCATTAGCGGTTGAAGATGAACCGAGGGTCCCCGGTATTCACACGATTTCTCTGTTTCTATCCTCCACTATTCCTTTTTCCGTATCTCATTCTATCTCCTAGCACCTTTTATTCTTTTCAAACAATTTTCCCTACCAAACTCTCCTCACCGTAAACCCAAAACACGTTTTCCTGGCGTCTCGCACCTCTTCTTCCCTCAAATAGTCTCTTCAACAGCCACGACCAATCCCCTCACTCCACCCCCTCTTTCATTCTCACCCTTTCCTTACAAGGTATGTCCAACTGAACGTACAGAAATATTTAATAAACTTGAGTTTAATATGAATTTCGAGATAATTGTGTGGTTGCCTCGTTCCCGGACTCTTTCGATGAAAAGAGCTGTCGGTAAAAATGACTCCGTCGAGTGTGAAAATAAAATTGAGAGATGTTAATGTGAATTTACTGTCCTTTAAATGTACCTAACATTAAAAATCACGGAAAATTTAGTCAAGGAATGAGCAATAATCATTGAAATTCCTGTCACAATTTACTCACAGACACTCACAAAAATCCTCATACTCATTGAGCAATAATCATTGAAATTCCTGTCACAATTTACTCACAGACACTCACAAAAATCCTCATACTCATACATCAGGAGAACTGTGAATTATGGCTCGTAAACTTCTAGCTCGTGTGAGATCAAATGGAATTAGTGAGATGGATAAAGCTAAAATGATGAGTCGCTCACACTTGAGGATCACCGAGAATAATTGCGTTTCACCTGCCATCAACCTTTTCGAATAAGTTTTGTCTAACTGAGTGTGCCGAAATATTTAATGAACTAGAGTTTAATATCAATTGTCAGTTAATTGAGCGGTTGGTGTATCCTCTCCCCATTGTGAGTCGATCACAATAAACTAATTGTTCAACAAAGATTGAATGTCCTCAATAATGGCAACTCGTTTACAAATCAATCATTGGAAACCCGCTCACACGAAAGCTCACAATTTTCTTTCGAGTGGCTCACAAAAAACTAATAGTGCAAGCTTGCATAATCCTTCTAAATCTTCGAGTAAGAAAAGACAAATAATAAAGAAATAATAAACTATCAAAATCCCAGCAAAATCAATGGTTCGAAATATGCTCACAGAAAACTCACAATTTCGTCTGGACTCGCTCACATGCTCGAAACGCCGGGAATAATTGCTCCCCACTCGCATAGTTTCTTCCACTGATAATCATTACCATGGGCCTCCCTGGCCTAATTAAACCCGAGCCCAACTGATTACGTCAGCCCATTGCCCTTCAATCAAAAGAATCTAAAAACAGCTGTAGACTGAAAACCCATTCCTCGAGAGCCATTCCCGGAGACCCTAGCACGTACCCTTTCTCAATAAAAACTGTCATCCATCCAAAAAACCCTATGATTGGCCGTGCTCCATTAGTTCGATGAGATTGCTTTCATTTCCTTTTCGATTTCAGGTGAAAAGAGGAAAGAAAAGAGAAACTTTCTCAACGCAGTTTCCTTCGTGAAACTAAAAACGGTGAAACGTTACGAATTTAAGAGCCCTGAGAAACGCTGCTGCGAGTAAAGAAGGAATAAGCCACGTAGAAAAGAAGGATGTTCCCGGTGAAATGAGAACAACGAGTAGAAATGACCCAGGTGAGCCCCTAGCATGCGGTTTGTGGATACCTTACTGAGGTCGATTCGTTTAATTTTAGAGCGAGGTGTAGCACATGGGTGCCAACAACTCCTCGCACTTCCAGTACAGTGGCAATGCAATACCATTAAGCTACCCGTTGTGCCACGACCTAGATCAGGTAGTGTTGCCCTCTGGTTACTACGTCCTACCTCCACAAAACACACTCACCGATTCCGTATTTTTCCACTACTCTCAATTTTATGGTGCTCTCCTGGTGGGTTTATTATCCTCAATAGTCTCCTGGAATGATCCCAGTAGCCATTAATTATCTATGTATACCATAACATTTGAGAAAAGCAGTTTTAAACTCGCTAACTCTGACATTCAATGGGTGATTTTTTTTTTCACTCTCTCTGTAATTTCCCTGGAGCAATTCTCTAACGTCGTTGGGTTTATAATTTGCATTTAAGAAGCTGAAAATTGCCAACGTCTTGAATTCTTCATCTCATGCCAAACTTTCACCGAGCACGGCAGGTCGGTTAAGCGGCTTACCATTCTGAAAAAGACCTCATTGTTGAAGTGAGTCCGATAAGACTCAGACTGAGCCAGAAATGAGAGGCAGAATGGCTCCCTGGGTGGGTAGTATTCCTGGGTGTTGGTAATTTGACAAGTTTTGCAGTTGTCGAGGTGTCAGGAGATTGATACTCATTATTTTGCAGCATGCCTGCTCTAGATATTGTCTGAATGCCATCGCTCAATCCAATACATGTAGTCTCGGTGGAGACTCTTGAGGTTAGAAGAATAATCGTCATGGATAAATTGATATGTCTACACGTGTTATGCTTTTCAATGGCAAAAGTGAATTATCGGGTGAACAACTATGTACTGAAGTTGCGGATAATTCAATGAATGGAAAGGTTGTACGCTCAGGTAATAACCCATTTGGACTGAAGTGGCTCACACTCGGGAAATACAGCGACTAATTGCTCTTCACGCATGGGAAGATCCACTGCATGCCCAGAAATGTTTAATCAACTTGAGTTTAATATCAGCGAGGCACCAACTATTGATGCTCATCAAACTCCAACATCCTTGCTCCAAATACAATCAATATCTCGTTATCTTCACGAGGTACTTAATCCGTAATATACGTCTCTGAAAAAACCTAGGCATCAGATGCAACTGTAGAATTTCATATTTCGTACTTTTAAAACGAATTGGTGAATTGAATGTCTTTGAGTGGGAGAATTGAATCGTTGGAGTCAATTCATGGAAATCCGCTCACACGATCGCTCACAATTTGGACTGGAGTAGTTCACACTCGAGGAACAATTTACGGGACAATCCATCGGTCTCAGTATTTCTGTTACGATAAAAAATGAAAGTCTGAAAATTGTTTCTTCGAGGGTAAAAAAGGGAGAAATATTTTGATAATTTTTAATAATTTTTTTGTTGTACAATTGAGTCTCAAATTTTGAAGACTGAAAGTGTCGACAGCTGCAGAGAAGTTCCGACGATGCGCTTAAGATTCCTCATATACTGAAGAATGAATTGATGATTTAATAAATATATTAACTAATAATGCTTTAAAAAAAAGAAATCTTTATTAGAAAAATTAAAAAATTAAATGGTAAATAAATTAAAGTATGAACAGCAGCGAAGAGAAGATGGAATATTGAGTTAGGTGAGAGCGGGAAAGAGAACAAATACGCAAGCGTATAAATAAATTAATAAATTCTTGTTAATTGTCACTAAAATTTTATTTCAACGTTGCTTCCTACGAAAACGACGCGAATCCCACAATTTTCATGAGACACTTAATCCCAAACATGCTCTCCGGAAGAAGCCTACGCAGATATAACCATACAACAGCATATTTCGTACTTTGTTCAAGTAAACAGAATTTCAGTGCACTCACGGGAGATATAGTGAGACGTACACACAAGCCAGGGACGAGCACAAAAGGATTGGTGGATGACGACACAGCGATAGCAGCTCGACACAAAGGGGACAGATACGAGGGATAAGACGAGAATGCTAGAAACCCACGAAATGACTCAAGTAGAATTCCCGGAGCTGTGTATTAATATGATTAACATAATCCATAAACAAAATAATACGGGCTCGATAATGCTTTTGTTTTCTTTCCTTGCGGAATGAAAATTGTTATTTTGCGATTTTTAATTGTTTTTAATTGAGACTGGAAAATTTTTATTTGCATCTTATCAGTGGCGATAAATGCAGATTTTTTTTAATTAAATTGAGTTTTTTTAAGTATTTGAGAAAAAAAAATTTCAAGCCTCAAATTAAAATTCTTGAGCTCAAAATTGTGAGCTTTGGAAAATTTAATTACAGATTTTGGAGAGAGACTTTTAGAAGGATTAAATGCAGTTTTTGAAACCTAAAATTGAGATTCTGAAGCTGAAAATGGAGTCTCTAAAAAACTGTAAACTAAGAATTTTCAAAATCTTCAAAAAAATTTCCAGAATTTCCACTGCCTTCGAAATTAATTTCGTAAATTAAGGCACTCGCGGTTTTAATGAAAATTTAGACGCAGTTACGATCCTCAGGCCTAAAATTGAGACTTCCGGGCATCTGGAGTTTCAAAGTCCTCAATCTGAGACTTCCATAAGTCTCAATTCTCAAACGCAAGTCTCGAAATTATTTTTTCCTGGATACTCCTCACTCGAACGACGTAAATGTGAGTTAACTCGTGTAACTGGCCATTTTACCAGACATCTAGACGATCTCCCGGAGTTGACGGTGGCCGGGGGGGAAGGGGAGGCGGGGGGTGAAACTCGATGTAAACAGAATGGTGGAACCCAGCACTCGAATGGATATTAGGTCCCTAACGCTACTCGGATAACGTCCGACTACCGAACTTGCTTCGGTTATATACTCGAGGTAGTTTCAACGATGCGACACACGAGCTCTAAGCGATATCGCTTCGCCTTTGATCCTTGCTACTAGATAGTCATGCATGCCCGTCCCATGTGACGAATTTTGCTCCTCGTGAATGTTTGACCTGCAGTATCACGGATACAGGTGCATCAGAAGCTTAAATTTATGGGTACACTTGAGTACACCACAAATGATTCGGGAGGAGTCAATTTCGCTCTAATTAGATCATTCCGCCAACGCGTGGAGGACCTTGGATTAAGGCCCAAGCGGTCGACCTTCGGGTCGTAATTAATTACTTCCGTTGCACGTTCTTTTTTCGAGATTGTCATTAAAAAATCCATTGGATACCTATCCCAAGGATTTTTCTGCAAAACTGGACACATTTATTTGTCTGCAGGAAAGCTCGAGGGAAATTTGAATCGTTGGAGTCAATTCATGGAAATCCGCTCACACGATCGCTCACAATTTGGACTGGAGTAGTTCACACTCGAGGAACAATTTACGGGAAAATCCATCGGTCTCAGTATTTCCGTTACGATAAAAAATAGAAGTCTGAGAATTGTTTCTTCGAGGGTAAAAAAGGGAGAAATATTTTGATAATTTTTAATAATTTTTTTGTTGTACAATTGAGTCCCAAATTTTGAAGACTGAAAGTC
>JAPYZN010010825.1:0-10024 GCA_030522865.1 Psyttalia lounsburyi
CTGACGCCAAATGACCTTGGCGAACGGACCTCCCTCGAGCGCCAAATCTATTCCTAATAAATTTTTATCTGTCACCGTTGCTCTCTGATACAGACGTTGGAGAGCCTTCATGGGCCAATGACCTCGGTTATCATTGGAGTCATTGTGCGATAGCCTCAACTAAAACTTGCGGAAATAATGGGCAATGAGGAGAGGGAGACGCAATCGATCGTTACCACTGGATAAAGAGCCTTGAAAACATGGTTTTCCGTGTGGTGAGACTGGCTCCGGGTAATTCGCGTGTTACAGGTGAGCGCACGCCGGAAGGTAACGCAGGAATTCTCGCGGTCGACGCCCCCTAGGGTCGTGTGTACATCGGGATATGGTACTTGGGACATTTGCGTTATTTAAGGGGGACAATACTAAAAATTTTAAAGTGCAGTAGTAAAATTATTGGTCACCAGAAGATTTCTTTCCCACGTGTAGGCTGAAAAAATTGATACCTGAGACCATTCGAAATAGCGGGGAATTTGCCAGACATCAATTTTTTTTCTTGTCGAGAATTTTCTGAGCAATCGAAAATGATACTTCAATGTTTTCCTGCAAGTTCAAGAAAATTTACAACAGGTACACAGAAAAAAAAACAGTTTTCACTTTGAGAAAGAACCCAATTTTCCGCAATTTTCTCACTAGAACCCAGTGATAAAGTGCTCAAATTTTCGAATTCTGAAGTTTCGAAAAATGAGAAATTAATCCCCTGGATCATAAATTTTTACCCTGCGTTGAAAGTAAAATAATCTCTAAACCGAGAAATTTCTGAGAAATTGGCAAAATAATCTCATGAACTTGTTATCAACGAAAGAAGGACAACGCTCGCTGATAAAGTCCCCCCGAGCAAATCTCTTGACATTTGGGGCAGGTCGTCGACCCCCCCCCTAACAATTGTCCCAGAACTCGAAATTAATTGAACAGTTATTCAGTAGTATCAAATGCCGCGAAAACGGAATGAATAGCCCCTGTTACAAAAAACTGTAATGCAGAGCTGAAGCAACAGAAGTTTAAGAGCTGTTGCATAAGGTGGGAATGGGAGGGGTCAGCGACCCCCCTGGCCCCGCGTCCCCCGGTGGTGTTTGAGGGAAATTGGAATAGGATGATTTCGTGATTTACCGGGGAGCATACAGGTGCCGGTGCGGAAGAGGAGAGGAGAGAAAGAGAGAGAGAGGGGTCGACGGCCCGCGAGTGTCGTTCAACTCTCCTCTGCCTTCGTCACCGGCGCTCGCGCCAATCGGCCTTGAATCATCCTCCGGTGGATGGCCGTCTACGGACGTGCCGCGCACCGCGGTTCAACCACCAGACACGCTCGTTACTTCCGGTTACCGAAGGATTCCCAACCGTTCGCTGTGCATTGACGAATGTGTACGACTGGAGGAAGACCATTTCATTTTTTTCCCTCTGCCTCCAATTTTTTTTTTCTCTCTTTTTTTTTTCACAAATCGTGACTCGGCGGTCACTAAATGCGCGGAGGGATCTAGTTGCAGGTCGTTCACTCGGTGAGCCAGCCAATTTAAAAATAGATGTACGCACTCAGTGTGTTTACGCGGAATGAGATTCATCTGAAAATACGGGAGCGTCGGTGCGGGGGGGAATTTGTTTTGGTTGGAATTTAATTGAGTGCCTTCGGTGGTGACTGGGTTGATTAGAATTATCGATTATTCCCGATGTATCTGACACTGTAGAAAATTATTTCCGATATTTCAAGACAAAAGTTAAAGTTTCCATTTACTAAATGTAACTTCGAGTGTTTGTACATTACAAATTGACATAGAAAACCTATTTTTCCAATTTTCAAATTTGATAAGAGACACCAGTTCATTCGATCATAAATTGCATTCAAAATTGCAACACTGGGAAATTTCAAATCTCCAAGAGGCATTTTCCAAAAAAAATTTCCTTCCATTCGAAAATTTAACTTAAGGGCCGGGTGTAATAATTTGTCACCTCGTCATCGCCGACCCTGATTGCACGTGAAATACTGATCAAATCATCAGTAGATCTAATTTTTGACCTGCAGAAATCATGCATGGAGGTCCAAAATGAGGTTTGCTCATGATTTAATAATTGTTTTTCTTGCAATTAGTCACGGCGTCGAGGTTACAAACTATTACACCCGGACCTTAATTAGAAAAAAATTCGTTAATCAAAAGATGTTAGTTTCAATTTCCTCTTTCCCCTCCCAAACCTGATCAATGATTAATCCTCGAAAGATTGTTTTTTAAATGTTATTTGAGAGATACATACCTGCGTGTAACACCAATTTTCGGCAACTGGGGTGTTTACTTCGGGCGGCGGAGGGCTCGGGACCCGGCTCACCGCCATACTACTGCTGCTGTGCAAGTTTGAGCTGACCCGCGACGTCTGAGGCGCACAGTCGCTCACCGCAAGTCTACAATAATACAAAACAAGTCATTATTACCCTCAATTGTTGTCCAAATTTTACCAACATATCGAGAGCGCAATAGAACTAATAGTCGGACCTAATGAGCCAGTTGTTTTTGGGTCGACAGACCCGAGGGGTCATCGACTGATTCACGGAAAAGAATGAAGTGAGCGCGAGCGAGCGAGCGAGAGAAAGAGAGAGAGACCAAATGGAGAGTAAGAGAAGGGCGAGTATGCAGGGCACGCGATGGTGTTCACGTGCAGCCAAGTACGGAACTACGACGTACGTTAGCCCCCATCAGGTTCATCGGACCACAATATGCATTTTTTATCATTTGTTTTCGGTTGATAATAATTGTACGATCAAGTTACATTGTTATTTATCAACAATGCGGTGAAATTAAACGAAACAAAATTAAAACTTTTACTCTCCTCATTCGTGATAACAACGGATCATTAAAATTCATTGCCAAAGACTTGGCGACTGAAAATAATTATTATCATCATAAGCGAGTGAATAATTTAATGAAATGAGCAATTCAATCGATTCAATTGAATAATTGAGGGGAAAAGTTGGCTTTTTTTTCTGGTGAATGGAGGGGAAAAAAGTGTGCAACTTCAACTTTCTCGCAGCTCTACCATTATTTTTATCTCAAATTCTCGGGTGAAAGTAAAAGGGTGGAATACAAAAAGGAAAAAAAAGAATAAATATATATGTAAAATTATCGAAGGGAGATATAGGGCTGAGCTGTCCTCGCGGCTCTTGGGCCGCTTGCACGCAAAGTTTTTGCCCGTCGGAAACTACTCCGAGTGTCATGGAGAGTGCATTAGCCCCGCAGGTTCATCGGACCTGCCGGTGGGATACCTTTTTAGTTGTTGTACATGTGTTGGTGCATGTGTTCACCCAGGCCAATGCCTCTACCCACCGCATTCCCTTTATTTCCTGAGTTAGTCCGCCCTTCCCACCATTTCCATTATGTTTTTCATCTGCTTGGAAATATTTTCACGGATTTTTTTTCTCCCCTCGTTCACGAAGCCGGGGCGGAATTCAAGGGAAGACTTTGAGTCACTCGGCTTCCATGTTCCAGTGAAAAATGAATTTCCGACTGGAGAGAACATGGGAATGTGAACGAGTTGGCGAAAGTCGTTTTCTGTTCTTGGAAGTATGAGTTGGAAATTATTATTTTTTTATATTTTGGGAATTGTGGAGAATTAACGGGTTTAACAGGAATTGGGCAAGTGATTTTTATGGGCATATCAAACATCAGATTTTCTTGCATTGCCAAATAAAAAAATCGAATATAAAATAAACCCTCAAATTGACTGATCAATTGAAAATCAATTAGAAACTCAATTTTTTTAAGTACCAATGAAAATTGATTTAGAGAAAGTTAGAGGTTTCAATCTCATCTTTTACTTTTAGTAATCATTAATTTTCACTTGAACATTGAAAATTTGTAAAACTGAAACTAAATTTTCACAGAAACATCCAACTTTCACCCACGTTCGTAGAAAGTGCCCAAGTTTAATACCCTTCTTTTCCCTAGAAAATCTCGACAATTAGAAAACAGCAGACAGAAAAAAAACCCAAATAGAGATAGTTGCACCCAAACAACTGAGATTGATCGGTATTAATTAATAATAATAATAAAAAAAACATGAAAACGACAGCTTCAATCAGTGTGGAGGCGGTTTCAACTGGGTTCGGAGTTGTCCAAGGGAAAGTAGAACGGGTGAAAACGAGGAAGTCGAGTGAAAACTGCCTATAGAGCGCTTTGGAAACGCTCGTAATTATAGTGGCAGTTGAGAGCTGTGGCGCTTGCCAAATCAACCCCAGGAATAAATACAATTCTGTGCCACTTTGCTCTGCACTGCCAACGCATCAGAAGCGCCATATTAATTGTTTAATTTTGCCCAATACGACTACTCGATTTATCTGTCCCTCTCTCTCTCTCTCTCGCCATCTCGTGGGAAATTATTAATCCGATTCAATTGAATTGGCGAGAATCGAATCAAATGTAATAACATTGTTTTCTTTACTTAATCTGCAGTGAACTCTGCATTAGCATTGGCATAATTAAAGTCAGATTTGAATCAATGTGGAGCGAAAAAAACTGGTAATTCCAGAGTGTGTGCGGATCGATCACAATGCGATGGAAAAAAAAAGAAAAATGGAAAGAGGAAAAATTGATGAAATTCAGTTTCGCTTTCTCGGTAGATAAAAGTAATAAATCAATTGCCTCGTTGCGCAAATTTTCTCGTCGAGTAACGTAAAGTGAAAAAATTGTCTATGGATAAACTATGGTTCAATATAATTGAAACAATTGTGCAACCCCACCTCCACGAAATAAACTAAAAAAATGACTGATACGTTTTATACGATATCGATTGAAAATAAATCAGTTCGTCGTATTAAGTTGACAATAATGAATAAATAATTTCTAGCGAGTGAATTCAGTAGTCAATGTCGTTCATTATCACAACAATCTACCCTTCAACTACCGAATTGAACCAATTATACCAGAATTTTAGGGCAATTATTGACTCCAAGTACACAAGCAATATTTGAACAGATTGTCTCTAGGTTGAATGTAGATTGAGAGGAGGCCCAATGTGCCGCAGGAAAGTCAGTACACGAACATTAGTGCGCGCGCGTGAAGTCAAGGTTAGTTGGCTTTGCCGAGCCCCGAGTTGTGATAAGACAAAGGCTAACACTCCTCAAGGGCAGGCACGAGACTGAGCTTCGAGCTAACACGCCACACTTGGCATTATGTTAACACTGTCGTAGCTAATTTTATCGTTTGAAGTACAAGAACAAATTGACTTCGAGATAGAAATAAAGAGAAAAAAAAATCACCCATTGAGCAATCGTTTCCAGTCGCGTTCTCTCTCTCTCAGTCCAATTCCGTTTGAACGATTTTGATTTTATTTCGCCCCCGTCTGGAGGGAAAAATGGACTCGGCCGGTAACGAAAGATTAAAGCTGCACCCGGCGGGGATCGGAGGCAGATAAATCAGCGTCAGGACACGTGAGATATAAATCCTAGGCTCGAGTGCACTCGCGTGTTTCGATTGCATTCGAGAGGGAGAAATAATTTTTTTTTTTATTTTCACGTGCTTTTTTTACACAAGTGTATGCAGTGAAATCGATTGCCATTGGATTTTAAAATGTATCTCGTTCGCCATTATTCGCAGATTAGCTTGCGAGTTTGTGCCGTCTACTTTCCTACGGTTTTCGCTTTCGCTGGGATAGATGTATCGCAATCCCCCTCCCTAGTTCTCGGTAAATCCCGATCGCCCAGTCGCGGGTTGACTGTTGCGCGGAGAGAAGCCCTCGAGGCCCATTCGATAAATCAACTCTCGCCGCATATAAATCTATGGCTATTAGTCACCATCGCACGACTTACGGTGCAACTACTATCGGCATGAAAATTATAGACCCGTGGAGTTTTGGCTTTCTCTGGTTTTCTGGTTTTGTTTTTCCTTGATTATAAAATTGGAGAGAAATTTTTTTTATCTTCGAAAATGGCGCGCCGTGGTATCTCGGGGCTCTGGGGAAATGTCAGATGATCGTTCCATTCATTTTGATGTAATGAGACAAAAAGAAGGAAAAAATATGAAAAATTAAAAGATGAAAATAAGTATAATAATAAATAAAAAATTATTGAGTTTCTATTTTTCTTCTTCGCCCGCGCCCGGCGATTCGAGGACAATTTTTCAGCGATGGGTCTGTCATTTTTTATTTTGTAATTTTTAAGCTCTTAATTGCGATTTTTGCTCTTTCAATCGGTCACTCTACAATTATTCGTCGGAAATTTTCAATTTTTCATTTATCATTCCACCCAATGTGCTTTTGGTTTCGGAAAAATCGAATGAATGCAACCATTATTGACTCACGATAAAAATAAAAAGAAACAGCAGAATTCATAAATTCCTTAAAACCATCGCAGCAAAGTTCCCGGGGCAAGGAATTAATCAACAAAACGATAAGATTTATGACTTGATAATGACCGCAACAAAATGTAACTATCAATAATTCAATGTGTCAGTACTTAAGCGACAACTTATCCCTCGCTCTCAGTCTGTCAGTGACTGACGATAACGCAAATTCCACTGGCTTCCACTTGCTGTAAGTACGAGTGATTCAAGGAACCCGGTTTTCTCGTTATCCAATGCCGCATCCTGATGATAATAATCATCAACGTTCCATGAAATGCATGCATCAAAATTGTTTTCTTCATTTCTTGCAGTTGCTATCGCACTCATAAATAATCTAAACTCGGTAATGTCTCAATTACCAACAAATGCCGGTGAAGAAAAAGAGTCTCACAACTCAATTGAATTAATCTGCAACGTACTCTGATGAAATTTTCTCGAGTGAGAAAAATACACTTCAAAGTTCCCGTAAGATGATTTTTTTTTTCTCAAATTTTGGAAACCCGAAAGACCGTAAGAGCCGACGCCATATAATTTTTTATGATTTTTCGTAACTCGGGGGGACGCAATAAAAGGATAAATTTTCAAACAAAATATTCGTCGATAGTTCTAATATCAGCGGCGAGGTGGATAAAGGGCCTGCAGTGGTGTATACCCCCGCCCGCACCCCCCCCCCTCCCCCCCCCCCCCCAACGTCCAGTATCCCACGTCCCAGGGGCAGTGGCCCCTGTACGACCGCTGGAACGAGAAGAACGAGAGAACCGACCACAAAGAGGGAACAAGGACAAGGAGTCAAGACGTTCCTTCGGCCATGGTAGAAGCCTTCCCGAGCTTCCACGGGGGTTAACTTCATAAGAAAGCGAAAAAAATTCAAGGAAACACGAGGAAAAAAGTAGCAAAATGTGAAGTTACAGCGGCAGATATTTCATTGAAAAAGATATTTTTTGTTAAATCAAAAATTGTTTGCAAAAAATGAGCGTTTGTATTCGATATTAAGAAAAAATACTAGTTGACTTATGCAATAAAACTATTTCTCAATTTTTTTTTTCGTTTTTCCGGTTTAAAATCATACTTTCAAGAATTTTTTTTCACTCGTAAAAAACTAATTATTTGTACAATTTTCAATATTCTTTTTACGAAATTGTTTTGGTGTAGTTGGAATTATCCGATTTCTTCTGTTAACAAATAGGGATTATTAAAAAATTGGAATTTATGATATTCTGGTTTACAGTTTTTGTTGATTATTAAAAAATTGGAATTTATGATATTCTGGTTTACAGTTTTTGTTGGACGTACGCAATAAGTCGAATAATTATCGTCATTTTCTACCAAAAGACTTCTAGAGCTTGAAAAAAAAAAAGTGTTGAAACGAGACATGATTGAAGACGCGTGAAACAAGTGGTATGGGGTAATAAACAGTTTTACGGCGAATAAAACGTTGCAGTGTTGACGATTATGCAATGTTTATTTTCACTTCCGTAAAATTTCCGTTGCATCACATGAAAATTCAACCTTTTCTTGATGTCGTAATTACTGAATGAAGTGCTCAGAATGTTTACAAGTGGTAAAATGAAGATGCGAGCTCTAGTGAATTTTGGAAAATACACGAAAATGGCAAAAGTGGATGTAGAAGGGTTAACGGTTGTAGTCGGCCCTGGACGGCCCTGTACCCTTGAAATGAAGGTTAACATCGAGGACAGGCTTTACCCTTCCAGTTTATTCTCTTCTCTCTCGCTCTCCCCCTGGTTTTTTTTTCTCCAGCGCTTTGTGCACTGGTTCTCCACTGAATGCCGCACGAGTCTGTCATTGATTAAGTTGCAGTTACGGTGGGTTAAAAAAAAAATTTAGCAATTGAATTTTGCGTTTTATCCGCAATTGAGATCTATAAAATTGATTGGAAGCATTGAGAGCGTTAAAGGGAATTTTTCCAATTGTACCTTTAAAAAAAAAAAATCCCCTATGATGTTTTTCATTTACTCTCAGTTTATCCTTTTATTTGCCGAGGAAAAAGAAAAATCAGTGTCACTCGGAGTGTGTGAAGAAAGAGGGACGAGAAGGTCGACGATAAATCGACAGCTGCGTCCGGCGTTGAACAAAGGACGCCCAGTTCTCCGAGAGTTTCTCAGTACAATATATAGTTTTTATTTTTATTTTTTTTCTTCCAGTTTGAGAACAACTCCGGGGGCTGAATGCCGATCGATAATGACGTCCAGTGGATACAAGTAACGACTAAACGAAAAATCATGTTCAAAGGTCGAATTCATTCGCTGAATTAAATTGTTTCCATCGAGTGCGCAGTTAAATAATCAGAAAAAAAAAACAATCGAATTAAATGCGGAAAAATTCATGAGACTGAGTGGAGGTGACATACTCCACGTGCGTTTAGTTAAAAAAAAAAAAGTGTACGACTGTAAGAAGAGGGAAATAAACAACGTGAGACGAGAGTGCTGCCGGCCTCGGAAATTGATGAAACGTGCGACACGTGGTTTTAAGTATAATTATAAGTGAACTTGAGAAAATTTTTATGCCCATACTCCATGAATAATTCGACTATAAAACAAATTGAGCTTTTAACATACAAGAAATAATAAAATAAATCACATTTTTACACAATGAATATGCTAACAAAATCAATTCGCGATGATTGAACGACGTCATGATAATTTTTTTTCTCATAAATTCATCAACTCCCGGACATCAATTATTAAATCATCGTGAATAAATTGATCATGAGACCAAATGAGAATGAGAATGGGCGATTAACGAGTGACGATTGCGGAAAAAGTACTACACTCTGTCTCAGCTGTTTAACATCCATTGTCAGTCCCCCTCTAGCACCTCCTCAACCAGTCGTTCAACCAGTTGATACCACACACTCCGCCAATTTCCTACATTCTAATTCTGTTTGTGTCGCATCGATGCCAAAGCCGTACGTTAATTTTAATTCACCCCCTCTCCGCCGCAAATTTTTCAATGTCAAGCCCCCAACGACAATTTATAAAGCACTGGCGCATAGAGTGCATTTACTCAGCTGTTGATTTTGCATTAGAATGGAAGTGCGCCTTTGAGTGATTTTTCAATTCCCTAGTTTTCCCAGTAAATAGTCTAGGACATTCGGCCGTAATGGTTAGGCGAACGAGGTGTTGCTCCCAAATCTCGCATCTGTTTTTTTTTAGGGTACTTTATTTTTCCACGGGAGGACAAAAATATTTAAGCGATATATATTGCAACATTCCAGAGGAGGAAAAAAAAATTATAAATCAAACTTCATTATAAAATTAAGAAATATTTTATGAACTCGAGAGCCTCTCAAGGCCGCAGGTCACAAAATAGTATATTTCGTAACAAGTGAAAAAAAATGGTTTTTGGTGAGTGGGAGGTTTATATCACGTGTCAAAAACCACTTTTTTCACGAGTTACGAACATAATTTTTCATCTCTATGTGTCGAAAATTAGTACATTATGTCACCAGACGATGAAAGTATTATCTGACGAATGTGGCTTTATAATCCGAGCCGAAGGCGAGGATTATAATCCCACGAGTCAGATAATACTTTTATCGCTGAGTGACGTATAATATTTTTCATCACGCTGTGTCGGAAAAGTAACTTTTCAGTCACTCTCCGCTTCGCGTCGAGTGACTGAAAAGTGCTTTTTCGACACATTGAGATGAA
>JAPYZN010010830.1:0-11729 GCA_030522865.1 Psyttalia lounsburyi
CAATTGATTTTTTTCATTCATTATTCACTAATTACTAACCCCCAACGCCGCCATGCCTGAAAAACCGATTTTGCTAACTTAAAATATTTGCCGGAACCTGGGATCGAACCTATAACCCTACGCGTACTAATCCTACGCCCTAACCACTAGACAATCGCGGAAATCGTATAAAGGATGACTAGAATCGCCTATATGAATTCCATTACATAATTTATTTTACTATCGCGTTCCATTCATTAACGGATTTGAAATCGTCTGCCTAGACTTCACACGGTGGATTGTAAGGGTGAGTTGGCGAAAGGGTGGGCTGAGGGGGGGGGGAGTGATATCGGAACGGCGAGGAAGTTATGAGAAACTGAAACAATTTCATCATGTTCTATTCCTAAAAATTTATAATTTCACCCTTGGGTCCACACCCTCATTATTCCACCCCCTGATTCATCCCTTAAGATGTCATCAGTACAATTATATTGTTATAGTTCCTCCTCCTTTTTTTCAATCTGAAAACGTAGTCAATCCAAAGAAACTCGACCCCATCCCTATTATTTTAATTTTGTACCCCTAATTGCAATTGGCATTGGAATACCAAGCTTGGATCATGATTGTAGCTAGCTTGGGGTGACCAAGCTTTGATTCCCAGGATATCAGCAAGCTTGGTTTTACCTAGCAGATTCAAGCTTGGTTTAAGGCCCTGAGTGCAAGCTTGGAGTACCAAGCTTGGATCATGATTAGAGCGAGCTCCGTGTTCAAGCTTTGATTCCCAGGATACTAGCAAGCTTGGTTTTACCTAGTTATCACCACAGATTCAAGCTTGGTTCAAGCCCCTGAGTGCATTTTACCTAGTTATGACCATAGGTTCAACCTTGGTCAAAGCTAGAAGTCCCAAAGATTGGTATCCTAGAGTGAAACAAGCTTGAACCCATTGTTCAAGCTAGGATTCCCGCACCTGGGAATTAGTAAATTCTCACCGCTTCATAATTAATGATAAATTTTTATGTCTGAATTGATACACCCTATGATACACACGTACTATCCTGATTATTCCACCCTGTGTTGACACTGGGGTACATAATTACTCGAGCATTGTGGATACGCTGGCGGATGTACATATGTATAGATCGGTTTACAATCCCCCCCCCCCCCCCCTCCCCCTCCATCTGTGCCTCCTTTGAGCAACTATCTAATCTCCCTGGATAGGAGTTTGCTGGATATACATAGATGTACGTAATTTCATCCATCATGGTTATTGTTCCTTGAATAAACCAGCGATTCCCACTCGCCCCCTTCCCCGAAAATGTGAGTATTGACTCCCGTTCATTATCTCAGCTAATTAACATCGAAAAAAAATTATTCCATTCATATTAATTAACGGTTGAGTGTCACGAGAAAGGATTCGCAAACCATCGAGAATATCTCGTCCATCAAATTCTGTTTTTCCGCTTCTACTTTATTTATTTTTGCTTTTTCGAAATGCCTTTCTTCTCTTATTTCCAATGGCACACGTCAAAAGAGCTCGGAGGCACCATCCCCATGGCAACATCCTCAGTTATAACTTCTCCTCTCTTTTCCCTGGTGCATTCCTCTCGTGTATTTTTAACCGACTCCCGTTATTCCGTGTATACCATTGTAAAACGAAACCCAAGTTGTTCGCTATTTCGTTTTTCTCTCCTCATCCATGGAAATTCGACAGTTGAGAAAAAGCAATGAGGAGGAATGAATGGGTGGAGTGATAATGCCAGTGGGGGAGAGATCTTTTTTTATGTGAAATTGAAGGATAGAAAATTATTCCCCGCTATTGTGATGAAATAAGAGATTATATCATCAGTTGATGGACGTATTTTAAAATCGAGTTTACAAGAGATAATTCCACAAGCCAAAAAATGTGAATAATAATAAACTTTTTAATATAATACATAGCACCAATAATTAATAATTTTTTAAAAATTATTAAATTTAATTGACCTTTAAAATGTTGACAGTGAATTCAATTACAAAACTTCTAAATATTCACGAAGACAATTCAAGGAACTTAGCGAGTTGTCAATTACTAATAAAATAGATTGAAATTCTACGTAAATTTGCAATTACTCAATTTATTTAAAATTTAAATCGTCAAATGGATACGTTCGAAACTCAATTTAACCTCCTCCAAAATCTCAACGTGAGATGGTAATTTTCAGATTGATATTAATTTTTTTTCTGTAATTAAAAAGAATATACAATTCCGTTGAAATGTTGACAAACTAAGATAACCGTGACAAACGTAAATGGAACCGACGCAAAGGACAGAGAGTGGATATTGTGTATCCCTCCCACCCCTGTCCTCGGAGGCAATGTATTTTTTCGCCGATTGTACGAAAGAGACAGTCGGACGAGAGTGGAAAACGGACGATTCAACCGAGAGAGGAGAGTCCTCCTAATTAATGGGCCACCACTGCGACTGACATGTTTGCCCTGCGCAACCCCTTGCGCCTCATACCCCCGCGCACCACCGGTTTCGCTACTATTCTTTCGGCAAGGGTGATACAATTCCACCCAGCTCACGTGAGTGTACACTTTCCCACTTTTTTTTTTGAACCCACGGTTTTTATCTCGGTTCCTCATTCATGGTCAAAAAGCGAGAGAGACGGCGGCAAATACAGCTCCGGCCAGAGTCCAATTATCTCCATGACTACTTTAGAGTTCTGATTAAACATCCGGGGATGTTTAATGGATGGTTCTTTGCGCTATGTGTGGGGTGCAGTCAGGCTTCATTGGAAATTAATTGTCCTGACATTACCAAGGTACAATCTATCTTTGACTGGCTCCTCAGCTCCACCCACTTTTCTTTGATATAATTTTAATCATATCACAGTATTAAAATGAAATACTAAAAAGTGTTAATTTTTAAATTTAAAAAAATATTGAGGGAGTTTCAAAAAATATGACAATAGAAGAAAATTTTAAGAGGAAAGATAAACAATGTTTCGTCGCGAACTATAGTAATCACAAAATAATAGAGAATGGAAACAAAATCTAAATGTTTCAGACATATAATAATTAATTATCGTCCCTTCCATAGTCCGAAACTTCCTGAAATGTTCAAAAGATTCCGCAAGAAATTTTGCAGTCTCAAATGGATTTTTCTATATATCCTCTATTCTTAAAAAAAACAACAATTACAAGCTGTTATCACAACCAAAAAAAAATCCATCGACGAACAAATAATTATGCACAAGTTGTAATCAAATAAAGTATTCCATTGAAAAATCAATCAAAAGCCCCGACACAATAATAGGTGAAAAGGCAACAAGAAAAGAGTCAATGAGTACGTAAAAATAAAAGAAAAGAGAAAGAGAAATAAAATGAAAATAGTCCAGGGGGGGGGGGGGGGGAGACAAAAAAATTGGATGAGAGGACCAGTGGACAATATTAGACGTTCATTAGTTTGAAGCACGTAATTACAGCCACAAAAGCTCTCGTGTAGGCACGCGACCAGTGCGACATATGGCGAAAGGCACACCGTAGGCACTGGAGAGAGATGATGAGAAGTGCATAAATGTCGTCCCGACGATTTGCCATACACGCGGGTTTGACATTTCGTGAGTCAGAAAAAAGTGACGTGACACGGTGAGTAGCGTGAGTACCCAGTGTAGATTATGTATCGTTAGAGCCAGTAGAGAGAGAAAGAGAATAATCGGGTAGTGGTGGTACTTGAGTTATGGGGTTTATCAAGATCCGTTGGAGTACCTTGATGGCATCCAGGTGAGGATTAACAATGTAAGTGGTACGATTGTTCAGTAATTCTGATTCAGCTATTTGAGACAATTAATACACGGCGACATGCAATTGTAGGCTATTTCTGATTAGAGATTGTCGGCATGAATGGAAAATTCATTCAACTGAATTTGATGGGGAAATTGAGGGAGAACTTTTGAAAGACTAGTGAATAGTGAAATGAAATGCGATTTAGGCGGTAGTGTCAGGAAAAAAATCTAAAAACTGAAAGTATATTCAAAAACTTAAAAAAAAAAATCAAGGTCACGAATTTTGTTTCGATTATTCAATATCCAGACGTGGTTAATTTTGTTCAAAAGCACAACAACGCCCCCGAATATTTTAACCAATTTACCTAATAAATACAAATAATTAATACTTGTCCATTAAAATAGGAATGAGCATCCCATCGGAAACAAAACCCCGTTCTTCCCATTCACCCGCAGTTTTCATAGCTCTCCAGAGTGCGCAACAGGCCAAAAAACAACTGATTTTTCTGTTCCACAATGGAAAAACGAGAAACAGAGAGAGAGAGAGAGAAGACAAAACACGGAAATTTTTGTCAAATAGCCTGTCATCCTCCAGAGACCCAGCTGTTTTGTGTATTTTTGTTTAGCACTCCTGCCTGTCTGTGACTGGTTGTCGTCAAGCCAGGGTAATAATCCCGAGTTTAAACAGTGAAAATATCCTTTAAAGTGATATCCCACCCATATTCTACACACCGACTGCCAACTCCATCGCATCATCCTCCTTTCCACTTCCGCACCTACTCCACCTCCATTAAAGTAATGAAGACAGCGATGAGAGTATCTTCTCTACCGTGACGCACATCTACACCAGAGAGTGCCATCCTAAAATGAGGGGTGGGTCCTCCCACCTACCGACGAATTTATCCCTGGGATGCAGGAGTTGCAGTTAAACTCCAAAACAAACCCTATTTCAAGACTGGTTATTCTCCCTATTTTGCTACACTTTAAACTCATCTACTTTACTCAACCCATTCAGTTTTCGATGAAACATTTTATTGTTTTCCTCCTGCCTATCTCCACGCTCTCGGTTATTAACCCCTTCCGCGTCTTCACCCTCGGCTGAATTACAAAACGTTATGGGGGAGAATGAAAAAGGTGAAATTTTGGTATTCATCCTTTTACCAAATTCATGGGAATACTGCACTCGTGTTTTATTATCCGAGTGTATTCTGATGTATCAACGAGTGTTTCATACGTCTAAACTTTATTCTGATTAAATTTTGGCGGTAGTAAAGTGGGAGAATTTCGAGATGAGGTGAATTCTCATCAGAAAATTGTGAATCTATTGCGAGGAAAATCATGGCTTTCAAAATTTTATGGTGGATTATTATTTTCAAAACGTCTTTGAAATGAATTTGCTATTTGGACTTTCAAATAAAGTACATTCTCGCTATTAAATGGCTATTCTCTTTTGAAATGATTCCTTCAAATTTATACAACTAATGCTGAAATATTTCATAATAATCGAATCTCACAATCCAATCTAGAATAGAAAAAATCTGATGCAAAAACAAAGACCAAGCATTCGTTATAAAATATTTCAATATGAAAATTTAGAATAAAAGTTTTCTCCTCCTTTCTTGTTAAGAAAACCCAACAGTAACTATTTATGAAAAGACCTGGAAGAGCGTGTTCATGAATTCAGGAGCGACTGAATATACATTTCCAGTTTATATGATGTTCAGAGTGAAAAAGGAGTGAAAAGAAGTCAAAGGCTTTCGGTACATATCCGAGAGGTTCAGCGAGCAAGAAGAAGCCAGATAGACATCAGTAGTTTCCAGTCGATGGAGTTTCCTCTCTCCGTCGTGCGCACACGAATACCAATAACGAATATCTGCCGGTGACACATTGCCAAGCCCCATCACACTTGCCTTTTTCCAAACCCCTCACCCCGTGAAGTTACAGGAGAAGGGGGTTTTTGCAGAGTGACATAGTCGTTCTCTTGCCTTTTCTCCACTGGCTTTTCCCTGGGTATGCCTCCTGTTCCAAGTATTTTCCAAGCGTTTCAATGACATCCTCTTTCAACGTAAATCGTTCTCCATTCGGATTCAAATGAGACCTCGTTCACATCACGCCACGCGTCATATACCTTCCAAGACTCTGGCTCTATATAACCCCCGGTCTTTCATACTATTCCACCAGTGTCGAATATTGTTAAGGTACATTTCACTATCTTTTGAATTAAGTTTCATAATTTTTAGATAAAATTTTTCACATCTCGGTGAATTGGTGCATTTTAGTTGATTTATTATTGAGAGAAGTCACTGCTGCAAATTATTTTCATCATCGAGGCATTAGATATTTTGCTTCCAAATGGAATCCTTGTATTTGACCGATTTTTGGATTGTCTACTTTTAAGGCCCGGGTGGAATAATTTGTCACTTCGAAATCGTCAACCCTGATTATATGTGAAATAGTGATTTAATCGTCAGCGGACCCGCAGAAATCATGTATGTAGGTCTGAAATCAGGTTTGCTGATGATTTCATAATTATTTTTCTTGTAATTAGTCACCGCGATTTCGAGGTTGCGAACTATTACACCTGGGCCTTAATTACAAGTTGTCTAGAGTCTTATGAGACGCGAAAAGAAGTGTTCAGATTTTTGGGATATCAATGACGCGGTGGCGCGATGAAAGGTAGAAGGCCCCTTTACCTGGGGTTGTAATGCCCAGGTACGCCGATGCCGCAGCTCGCCAAAAACACTCCAACGACTGATACGGGAACGTAAACCGATTCAGTGCATGTGGGAAGAATGTTTTTAAGGGTTGTTTAATGAAAATTCCTTGATCACAAACACCTTGATTTCAATAACCTAAAAAAGAACTGTTTGTACAAACATTGAGTTTAATGCAGAATTATTAATTGAAGACTTGAAAAGGTACAGAAACGTCACAGAAATTGAGAGTTCAAATTGCGTGGATATATCACGAAGATCAGTGAGAGACAAGTCTTCACTGGCTGTTGTCGAAAAGGTAACTGGTGAGTCTGAGGAAAAATTGTAAGTCCTCACTTCAAATTGTCAGGGATGGATATTTCTTATTGACTAGCTAGGTTTAAAATTATTGGTTGGAGAGAGTGGGAAAGCGTCGATGAAAAGTTCGTTGGGACGGTTACCGTATTTCCAGAATTTTGGAATACCCTTTTTTTATTTGTCCGGGAACACAGAGGTTTTGGTACAGCACATTTCGTTTGCACATGGTGGGAAAAAGGATTTTGTCACCTTCCGATTCTCCTTGTACATATGTATATTTGAAGTTTCCCCATTTAGGGGAACAGAAAATAGCGGTTCTGAAACCGAACACAGATCATGCTAAGGTAGGAATGAACCATGGAAAGAAGGGTCGATCAGACTTGATCCAGGATTGACAACGACTGATCGAGCCTCGACATCCAAGACTGATTCAAGCTTCAAGAAACATTGAAAGATAACTGTTTCCAAGGCTGGAGATTCCACCGTTGATCGAGCCTGGAATATGGCACCTCGATCCAACCTTAGGTGTCATAATTGGATCAGAGTTGTACTCCAAATCTCGTCTAAGGATGTGTGTAAACCCCGATTCTTACTGGACGAACAAAATTAAGACTTACTCATTTATTGAATAAACAAAGTGATTAAAACAGAAATTCGTTGTGAGAATTTCGCAATATTTTGATTCAACTTGCGACTTTGATTCAAAGTGCAAGTAAAGAGAGAATGGATTCTTCGTAATTTCACGTGGAGACGAGGTTTTCTATGTATAATTGTCGATTTCCCTATCTTTAGGAGCAGAGAAAAAAATTATTAAATAATTTCAACTTGATTAATCATGTATTGATTCGGAACTAAAAATTTAATGTTAAGGTTTCTGAGAAATTTTTGAAAAAAATTAGTTGGTATCTTTTTCATATCGTTCAATAAATCAAGTTTGAAACATGATAGGATGAGCTCCATTGAACATTGCTCCTCATATTTGAATCAGTCGTTGATCTGACGATGGAATTAAGTCTAGTTTTATCATCGATATCCCAGTCTTGTGCAGCCATGTTCTCTAACCTTGAAGGACAACTTGATTATATATTGACGACCCATGCTTGAATCAATATATGATTCAACAATGGAACGAAACTTGATTCAAGGTTGGATTATCCTGCCTTGATGTCATATATTGTTCCAGACTTGTTACCATCGTCAAGATGGACTTTTCCTACCTGGTACATCAGATCCTCCGTCATGCGAACTAATTTGATTATCATTAATTATCACGACTCCACAAGGACAAAACCGATCCCCGATGAGATACCCAGACAAGCTGAATTATTTAGTTAATTTCCGGTAAACCGAGATTCATGTTAAACCCCACTCCCACCCTCAACTCGACAGAGTAGAAACACAAGGAGAGCTGTATACACTTCTCGTCGTCCAACGGGTACGAGAAGTGCTGGGGGTAACGGATCAGTCCTAAGTACGTACTTAGTGAGAGCCCACGTTGAACAGCCAGAGGCGTCTTAATCACGTAATTGCTCGGCAAAATCCCGAAGGAGTCCGGAGTATCCCGGAGAAGCCGGGAAATTGTAGACACTGACGATAGGTATCCAGGGCCTGGAGTACAAAGTGCGTACAAACGGCCTGAGGCACGATATCTTCTTACTTATTCATCCGTATTTCCACCTTGGCAATCGAAAATTATGGCTGGGCGATGCAGTAGTTCGTGGGTGAAGGAAGAGAGGAAGGGGAAAGCCATGGGATTTTCGGAGCAAGAGACTCGACAAAATCCCGCCGTCAATGGGAGGCGTTGGAGGGGGGGGATTTGAAAGCTTTCAGCGCTTGAAATCTGATTTCTGCGATATACAACAAAACCGGAGGATTCGACCCTTTCGCCTTTATGGAGACGTTTATTACTCCCTTTTATCTTGTCCTCAGATCTTCATTTCATCTAACCCTCAATCTTGGATTTATTAATTGCTTTGTTGGGGTTTATCTTGAATCTCAGAGGCAGTGTCGATGGTGAAAAATTTTTGGAGTTGAAGGCGATGATGCTGGTATTAATATTTCACTAGTGTTCGATTGGAGAAGAAGTTCTAATTGTTCAGGATGTCTTAGTTCTGTTTGGAAATCAATATTCAAATTTTTAACGATTACTTAGTAGTAATTTTTTTAGTAGTAAACTTTATTCGAGGTCAATCCGTTGAACTTAGAAGATCGAGACAATCTAAAACTAGGGTCGACTTTGAAAGGTCCTCGAAACAAGCTAGCTCGACGTAACTAAATTACACGAGCAAGGATGGCGCTCGAAATATCCCGCATGGATATAACCGCGGCACACGAGTCCGTTGGATCATCGAAATGCGGAGAAAATCCGAGATATGAAAAATCAGCTTTTCATGTCGAAATCGACTATTTACGTTCAATTCTAACGTCAATCGAAATGAAAAAAAATTACTGAAAAGATCCGGGAAACACTTAAATAGATCTAATAAAATTTGGATAATTGGCATTTTTTTCAACTTTTCTTTCAATATCCCATCATTGAAAAAGAGAAGGTAACGTTTTTTGTCACCGATCGATACTTACTATACCACACATCAATACTCTATACTATAGAAACTTTGATTTTTTACAGAATTTTTGATATATATATTATTGTGTATTATATATGTTGTTACGTGTTGATTCATCAATTCCTTTAGATATTGTATTCTTAAAAAAATTGTTTGACGTGAGGGAGAATCACAAAAATCCAGTGGATAATTTATGTCTTGGAACGCTTGCTTAGAAAAGCAAATACAAAACTACCGCCTTCATTTCTAATTCCAAACCGAGTTGTAGCAGTCTATTCACTGACGGTGATAATTTGGAGTTGATGGGAAAATAACAACAAAATGGTAACAATTAGTTGAAATGTAGTTAACGTTAGAAACAAAAAAAACGAAACTATTGATGATCAACTTTTTCAGCAAATATACCTTACTCCACCGTTGACTCTATTGAAGACATTTAAAAATTTGCTTATAACGAAATGACGAAAAAAGAGTCATGTCAAGTGAGTCAATGAAGTTCTTTACCGTCACTTTCACAAGGAAAAATGGAGCAAGTGAAAAATATTACAGACAAGAACAACATCAAAAACGAAATTTTGCAAAAACCAAGTTCTTCAAATCGACTCTGAGTCAAAATCCGAAACAGATTTACAATGTAATGTTAAATTCTAATCTCGTGTTAAAAAAAACTTAAGGTTTTGTATTTATATTTCAAATAAATTCAAAAATATAGTACTTATCTGTAAAAAAAAGGGGTGAAATATAAAATAATAGAATAAATCTAAACGGCTACCTGAAAACGGTGCCTACGCACGTGTCTAAATGGAGAGAACCCAAAAGACGCTTAGAATCGCCGTATTTTCAATATTAACCGAGATAAACGCGGAAAACATATGAAACCCCTTGAGCCCTGTGAACGAATACAAAATTCAAAAATGGAGACAATTTTGAGTAGAAATTTTAATTTTCAATTTTGGATCTAAGTTTTGAAAATTCACTTTTCGATGTTTTAAACGTGTAAATTTATATTTCTTGACGGATATGGACTATTTGTTATACCATTTTTAGAAGTGAAATTATTAATTATTGTTTTAAATTTATTATTATACTGATAAATAATAAATAAACCTTGTTCTGCGTTATTGCATTCTTAGTTACTTTCTTTATATTAACACAAAGAAGGGGAAGTGTTTTTATCGTTATTTTAAGGCGAAAAAAATAGAAAACGGGGAATGAAAAATTGGTAACAATTCGTAAAAATTCGAAAAAATTCGAAACTGAAAATTCGTAAATTCTGATTTTTTAATTGATTTTGATTGTTTATTATGTCCTGAATATTTTAAATTTAATTTTCAAAAATATTAATCGAATTCAAATTTAAATTTTCCCGGGTTGAATGAACACGGAGCAGCATCTTACGGAGATTTCATGGACTGCGATCAAATAGATTGTCATTTGTTTATTCTTTTTGACCCTTTGTTTTTTCTTTATTGTTTGTCTGGCAGCGAAGCAGATTAGTGGTTTTTGTTTTCGTGAAGTGTATATTGGATTGTTGTGATGTCTAACCAACAAGTTCATCCTCAATTACCCATACTTGCTCATTTCTCCATGTTTACTTCATTTGGAGGGCTTGTTCAAACAAATGACCAGTCTTTGGAGTTTTTTGAGGAATTCGGATTGATTTCTTCCAGGAAATCTATCCCCCCAGCCGCTGAAAAGTGTGATAAGCCGATGCGAGTAGAAAACCATAAACAACCCAAATTCGGATCGATTTGGAGATGTTCTTCAAAAGCATCGACGAAGAAGGGAGCGAAGGATTGTCGGCGGAGTTTGAATCCAGCCCAAGGTACGTTTTTTGATGGAAAATACGTGTCGTTTAGCACTTTATGAGGTTTTGGCGATAATTTGTTGTTTTGATACAAAAGTGTGACGAACGTTTACGATCATCTCAGTAACTGGCGTAATCAGAACAAAGAGTCTGTATTGAGTTGTGGTACTGTGGTTGACTACTACAGTTACCTCAAAGAAGTTGCTGAAATAATATGCTTTAATGCTGATTTTTGTCTCAGCGGTGAAGAAAAAACGATTCAGATTTAACAAAACGTAAATACAATCGAGGTCGTTTTACTAAGCATATGACAATAACAATATTGGGCATATTATGTAAGGAGGACAAAATCTGCCGCTTTTTCCATGTTGATGGAAAACGCAACGCAGATTTGTGGCCTTATGTTAAAAAATTTGTTCATCCTGATACTTTACGTATTTGCACCGACGGTGGCAAACAGTATCATGGAATGAAACAGATTTTTTCAGAAGGTACCACGCATTTGACGACTGATCATAGTAAAGGTGAGTATATACAGAAAGATAATCCTGCTAATACAATCAACGATCTCGAGTGTCGAAATCGTTGGTTTAAGAGT